>JARKHS020015464.1:0-129907 GCA_030143305.2 Amblyomma americanum | reverse complement strand
TGCCGGGGCCTCCGTTTCTCTGCTGTTCCCCCCAATGCCTCGCTCTAACTCGCCCTTTTATAGTCTCGGTGTTAGCCCACGTAAGCCTTGTCGTCGTCTTGTTCTCTTCTCCACCAATCATCTCTCTCCACATCACCGAATGCTTCTCCACCAATCATCTCTCTCCACATCAACGAATGCTTCTTCTTCCTCTTCTTTATTCTTCGGTTAATTCGCGTCGTCTTCTTCACACCTTTTTCCTTTAAAATTTAATTTAGGCTCCTTAATATATGTGACAAGGGCCCAATCTCTTCAAGAGTTTTTCCATGAAAAACTGCTCCCGTCATACTCATCTTCAAGCCATCCAGCCAAACGACTATATTCTGTGGCGATTCTGGACCCAGCACACAACACACCGCAGAGGTCCAGCACACACCAAACGCACACCACAAACACAGCACACCAAATTGCGTGTTCAGAACACTAACACACCACTGCCGCAGTCCGTACGGAGTCCTTAATAAACATGTTCGTGTCCACAACACATTCCCTTATATGATCACAACACCAACAACAGCAACAACAACAAGATAAATCCCAGAGATACATTAACACAACAACAAGAAGATATATCCCAGAGATACCTAGAGCTGTTCAGTTTGCCTTACTCATGAAGTCCGCTCCAAAGTTCTCTTCCTTTAATATATTCCACCTGAAATGAGCATTCTTGCAATGCCAAACTACATCGCATTACTTTACTACTGCTCATTTTGGCCTTGGTTAAGTATTCAAGCGGTTGATGATCTGTTTGAATCCTAAAATGTCTCCCATAAAGATAAATGTGGATTTTCTTTACCACCCACACCACCGCCAGACATTCGTTTTCAATAGTGGAGTAGTTGCGTTCATTAGCCGATAATCTCTTGCTTACAAAAAATACCGGATGTAGCACGTAATTCTCTTCTTGCAAGAGTACGGCTCCTAAAGCTCGGTCTGATGCATCAGTGCGAAGCACAAACTCTTTATCTATATTCGGAGCAAGCAGAACGGGTGGTTTTGCCATACACCCTTTTAACATCACGAATGCATTTTCATGTTCAGCAGTGCAATTCAGCTTATTGCTTGCCCCCTTCTTAGTGAGTTCGGCAAGCGGGTCGGCTATGTGGGCATAATCAGGAATAAAGTCCCTGTAGTATCCCGTTAACCCCAGGAACGACTGTACCTCCTTCTTGGTCGTCGGTGTCTGGGCCTGCTGTATTTTGTCCAAGATGTCGTCTTTCGTCGTGATGCGGCCCATCCCCAGCTTGTGTCCGAGAAAAAAAATGGCTTCAAAGCCCACCTCACATTTCGCCGGTTTTATGGTAACCTAGCTTGCTGAATTCTATCAGATAGTTTTTCCAATGTAATTACATGCTCTTCCCACGTATCTGTTGCCACCAGGATGTCATCAATATAGTGTTCTACATTTTGGAGCTCATCCAAAACCTTCCTCATCAGCTTCGTAAATATTGCAGATGCTGTCTTCAAACCAAAAGGCCTCAATTTAAATTGGAATAAACCCTCCGAGCACGAAAGGCAGTCTTCTCTTTAAAAGAATCTTCAATTGGTATTTGCCAATACCCTTTAGCTAAGTCAAATTTAGAAAAAACCTTTTGTGAGCCACCTTAACGAACACCACGTCCGCTCTTGGTATGGGTTCTGCATCGGGTACTATGATGTAATTTAGCCTAGGAAAATCTACACACAGTCGGTTAGTACCATCGGGTTTTTTGACAACCACAAGAGGCGCGTATTATGCTGACCACGACCTCTCAATCACACCAAGCTCCAACATATCCCGCACCTCCTTTTCTATTGACACTTGAACTGCTAAAGGTAGTGGGTATTGCTTCACACTGATTGGTCTATCTGTAGAGAGATCTAGTCTGCAACATATGACATCTGTTTTGCCCGGCACATCTGAAAACACATCCTCCTTGGTTTGGAGTAGGGCCTTTATCTGTGAACTTCGGTCTTCATTCAAATTGGGGTTTATTAACACCTTATCCCAACCTACAGTTTTCTTCCCACTGCATGTGGGCATCTCGACATCATCTGTCTCCTCGGCTACCACCGAGCATGCTACCTTGGGGGCGCACTGTACGGGAACTCTTTCTTTGTATTTTTTCAACATGTTTGCATGGAAAACCTTCTTGGTGTTATTTATCAGCAACTCATAATCCATGTCATTTTTCTTCTGCGTCACAAGGTAGGGGCCCTTCCACTGCATCAGTAACTTATTATGATCAGTGGGTAGCAAGATGAGAACATTGTCGCCCGGATTCAAACTCCTGTGAGTGGCTTTCTTGTCACAGTAGCCCTTATAGCGTTCGCGCGCCCTTTCCAGGCCTTGATGTGCAAGCCTGCATGTTTCTTCCAACTTGTCCCGCAACTCAAGAACGTATGTGTAAGTTGTCTTGAGATCTGATGCAATCTCCTTATTAGCCCACAGCTCCTTGAGTATTGTAAGTGGACCTCTAACGGTTCTCCCATACAACAACTCAAAAGGCGAGAAACCAAGACTCGTTTGTGGTACTTCGCGGTAAGCGAACAAAAGAGCTGGGAGATATCTATCCCAATCAGTAGGTCTCTCCTGGCACATTTTCTTGATCATATTTTTGAGGGCGCCGTTGAACCACTCTACAAGCCCATTACACATGGCATGGTAAGGCGTCGTCAGTAACTGTCTTACTGGCAAAGGGCGGTTAACCTCCTTCATTAGCTCCGATGTGAAGTTCGAGCCCCGGTCTCTCAAAATTTCCCTCGGGAACCCATAACGCGAAAACATTTCCACAAAACCCTCCGCCACTTGAATACTGTCAATAGTTCTCAGTGGAATAGCGTCAGGACAACGAGTGGCTACGTCAACCAGAGTAAGCACATATCTATTGCCTATGGCGGATACTGGAGAGATTGGCCCCACAATGTCAACCGCCACTCGCTGAAACGGTAGGTCGATGGCTGGCATCTTGCCCAGAGGTACAGGACCAACTGTTCCCTTCGGGACTGTGCGCTGGCACACATGACATGAGCGAACAAAGCGCTTAACGTCACTCTGAACACCCGGCCAAAAGAACTCCTCGGTGATCCTAGACACCGTTTTTTGAACACCCTGGTGTCCGGCCATAATGGCGTCGTGTCCTAAGCGCAACACGGTTTCTCGCATATCTCTCAGTAACACCAGCTGTTGGACGCGCCTTCCTGAACTAAATATGCACTCCCTGTGCAGAAGACCATCTACCAATTGAAATTCGAAGGACGTGCGACTATTCTTTCTTTTTACTTTTTTCCGACTCTTTCGAAGCAGGTCTTCAGGCTCGGGTCTTCTTTTTGCCTAATTGTAATTTCGCCCGGTGTTACGCTCAGGCACATCGCACCAGGAGTAGAGAGTGGACGCTGCGTTGCCCGGGCTGTCGCTTGAGCTCTTGTCTCCACTGCCGACGAGAAACTGACTGCACCCGTCTGAGCTGTCGCAGGCCTTTCCTCCTTTAAATGTTCTTCAACGTCGAGCATCTTCCACTCGGGATCGGGGTCTTCGACACTTCTTGCACCCGTAATGTTTTCCAGGATAAGATCATAGATGGGTTGGCCTACGCATTGTGCCACTACGTGCCCACTATAATATGGCGTGGACACTAGAATCCTGGCTTCAGGAATGTACCTCACTGTGCTATCTAGAAGAATGACGGCCGGCGCTTCCCCTGTAAGATCCTCGTCATTCACCAGGCTTCTACGAACCAAGACTGTGTTAGCTCCGCTGTATCTGAGCACCAATATAGGACGGTCCCCTATTTGCCCAACCACCACTGGCATTGCTGCTTTCGACTTGGGTGTTCTACTCACTGCCTCATTTTCCAGCGGCGTTTGCTCTCCTTTCAGCTGCGGAACTTCGGGTGGCGTGACAAGTTCTACCCTAGAGTCGACAATGCATGCAGCTCGGTCCTGCGTTCTGTATCGGCACTCATCCAGAGTATGACCCCTCCTTTTACAACCTTGACACACAACCTGTGTTTTTTGGGCAGCACTACTAGTCCGACAGTCAGCTGCACAGTGTCCCACCTTGCCGTCGAGAAAACACCTTACTGGCGCCTTGGATGCACTGCCATATGTTCTTGGTTTTGCCGCATCTGTTTCTAGGGTCTTTTGGGTTTCCTTTTTTTGCCTTACTCAAATTCCTTAACTCTTGAGCCTCGAGGAATTGGTCAGCAGGGTCGGCGAACTCTTCCAACGAACACAACTTTCTTTCCTTCAGGAATAGCGCCAGCTTTGAGCTGCACACGCTAAAAATTGCTCCGTGACCAGCTTGTCACGCACACCTTCAAAACTCTTTTCTGTGTTTGACATATCAAGCCACCTATCAAAATAGTTGGATAGCCTGTAGGAAAACAGCTTAGCGGCTTCCGAATCCTCAGGTTTCGCGGTGCGAAATCTCTCACGAAAACCTTCTGGCCTAAGCCTGAATCTTTGGCGGAGTGCCTTTTTGACTTTCTCGTAGTCCATGGAATCAGCAGCAGACATCCTTCTAAACACATTCAGCGCCTCTCCGACTAAACACATGCTTAAAACCGTGGCCCATTCACTGCGCTCCCAGCCTTGCCCCAAAGCTATCCGCTCTAATCCCTGCAGATATGCATACAAATCACCTCTCTTTTCATCGAAAGGAGCCATCAGCTTTCTTGGACAACCTCTGGCCGGTCTAGGAGATTCTCTACCCGCTAAGGAACGCTGATCATTGTCCGGGATCTCCTCATATCCTCCAGCGACATGCGCCTGTTTCCACAAAATAAACTCCTCCCGTTCTATCCTTCTTTTCTCCTGTTCTTTGAAGACGAAGACACCGAGCTGTGTGGACGTATTCTACATGGACTCTCGCTTCACAGCCAACTTTTGCCGGAAATACTGCATTCTCTGAGCTGCCGTTTTTGGGAAATCTTCGGAGCATTGCCCCGTACCCGCGAACAGCAGTCCTGGCAAGTCAACGGCCTTTTCTGTGTGCCTCATGGACTTCTCTACACGGTGCCGTGCCCTCAGGGCCCTGGGCCCTGCGCTCGCTTGTTCGAGTCAGCCGGCCGCTCACACGACCTCAACTATGAACTACACCGTCGTGGGGGATGACATTTCGCCCGCGGAGCTGGCGTCCGGAGAATGGGAACCGTTCTTCGCCTACAAGACCGCGCCCGGCGCCTGCAGCAAGACGCCGCCAACGATGACTCCGGCGTTCCTGCCAAGAAGAAACGGAAGCCGCCCGCTATCAAAAGACGAGTGCCGCTACCGCAACTCCCAAAGAGCGACTACAAAATAGTCTGGCGTCAGCGAGGCTGGAAGTTAAACGACTTTGCGCCACGCCAACTCGAACTCGCCATGTGCGCGGCAGCCAAGGTTCCTCTTCAGGCCGCACTAACTGAAGACACCATGCGTGTTAATTCTAATAACAAGACGCTCACTCTAAGCACCCCGGCACGCCAGCGAGCTGCAATGTACTCCGAAGTCAAAGCGTTCCAGCTTGGAGATTACACCTATGAAGTGGCGACGTATGTAGCAGCGCCAGACGACTCAGTCAGAGGTGTCATTTATCAAGCCTACGACGGAAGCTCGCCGGAGGAAGTCCGACAAGGCTTCATTACTCGCAACCCGGGTGTCGTGATCCTCGACGCTTGTCAGCTGGGTCGTTCGAAAACGATCCAGATAACATTCCAAGGGAACAAAGTTCCGAACCAGTTCTACTATTGGGGATCCGTATTCCATGTGCACCCTTACCGGGAACAAGTCGAAACCTGCTACAACTGCCGGAGAGTCGGACATAGAGCCGACGTCTGCTACAGACCCAAAGCCAACCTGTGCCACCGATGTGGCGAGAACCATCCTGCACCTCAAGATGGGGAGCCACTCACATGTAAACCCGACTGCATCGTGTGCCATGGGGCACACCACACCGGGAGCCGGAATTGCAAACACCGCCTCGTGGTCCGGAGACAACAACCACATAGGCTTAACGAGGGTGCGGCCCAACATCACGTGGAGCATCACCCGAGATCCAGGCACGGATCTTCGAGCCGGGCGAGGAACCAAACATGGAACCACGGCACAGATAGATCCAGTTCCTTCCCGCCGCTGCGTGGGGCGGCTGATCGAGAGAACAGCACAAGTTCAGACCGAGGCAGAAGCAGCAGCCGAACCAACAAAAAGGTGAGCTGGCCAAATCTGGCCTCCCAACGGATGAGCGCTCGGGAGAAGGAACTTATGTATGGGCACTGGGCAAGACTACTAGCGCCATCTGTCGTTGCTAATTAGAAATGAAGGCGAAAACAGCCACTTTCAAGATGGACGCCGCCATATTCTACGGCACCGCTGGTAAGTGCTTTGCGAAGCAAACGTTTCTGGACTTTTATTGATATTGGGAGGAAAGTGCGCGGGTTTTCTATACTTGTAAAGACATAAGGAACATGTTAAAACCGTCAAATCTAGTGGATCTTCGTTAAAACGTTAGGAAATTCAGCGCGAACTTTTGTGTACACAGTTGTGTACGGCGTGCCTCTATCGGCACAAACCGAACGATGGCGTCTCTGGTACTTCAGGTTTTTAATAATAGAACTTTTGGTGTTTCGCATTTCAGACGTGAGAGATCATGGGAGACAACGAAGGAGACTCACTGATGACTCGGCAGAAAGACTGCTGTCCAGAATTGGCGATGGGAACACGTCAGATATTGGACTTTCCGACGACGAGGAAGAAGAAGGGAATCCAAATCAATCTGTGAGTGGCGGTATGACCGCGAATGTGATTCTGTCGTGTTTCCCTGGGTAATTATAAAATAAATTTTGTTTGGCAGGCGGTCGTCAGAGGCAATGAAGCTGGTCCATCTGGAGCAGCTCAGCGTCTTGCTCCTGTGCTCGATCATGATGACCAACAAAATGTCGCCGGCCGACAAAAGAAGAGAGCTGTTTGGACCACCGCGAAATTCGAGCCGCCCGACACCACATTTCATTCCACAGGCCGTGATGTCAGTGATGTGATTGAACCGTGTGAGTACTTCTTCAGGTACTTTACAGATGAACTGTTTGAAGAGATTGCACGTTGCACCAACATCTACGCGCTTCAGACTTCAGGAGCCATCCTTGGAACAACACCTGAAGAAATCAAAACGCTCTTCGGAATGTTATTGATAATGGGAACACTAAAATTCCCACGCATTAGAATGTACTGGAGTCCTGCAACACAAATTCCAAGCGTCTCGGGAGCAATGAGCGTAAATAGATTTTTCAGGCTCCGATCTGCATTACATGTTACAGAGCCAGACCCAGATCACACTGGAACTGACAAGTTCTGGAAAGTGCGACCGCTTCTTGATGCTGTCAGGAAGAGATGCCTTGAACTGCCTCCTGCTGAAAAAAACAGCATTGATGAGCAAATGATTCCGTTTACAGGGAGGGTCGTGGCAAAGCAATTTGTCCGCAACAAACCTAACCCCGAAGGCGTGAAAGTGTTTGTTCGCTGCAGCTCCAGTGGTGTCGCACATGATTTTGAGTTTTATCAGGGAAAAGGCACCGGTACCTCCGTGGAGCACAAGCACCTAGGACTTGGTGGCTCCATTGTGATGAGGTTGACTGAGCACCTCCCAAATCTAAAAAACTTCAAATGTTACTTTGATAATTATTTCACTTCAATACCACTGCTTCAAGAGCTGAAGGAAATTGGTATTTGGGCCATTGGCACCATCCGCAGCAATAGGCTGCAAGGATGTCCACTAAAATCTGAGAAGGCACTTAAAAAAGAGGGACGCGGCAGTATGGATGCCAGTGTCACCAAAAGTGGCGACATCACAGTTGTCAGGTGGCAGGACAATGGCATTGTGAATGTTGCGTCGACATTCGTGGGTGTTGGGGAACCAACAAATGTGAAACGGTGGAGCGAGTCATCAAAGAAACATGTTGACATACCATGCCCTGAAATTATCAGCCAGTACAATGAATCGATGGGCGGAGTTGACAAGATGGATTTTTTGCTGTCATTGTACCCGTTAAAACAAAGAACAAAGAAGTGGCCAGTACGCGTCATCTCTCATTTCACGTCATTCGCACTGGTAAATGGCTGGCAAGAATACCTGACTGACGCGAATGACAACTGCATCCCACGCAGGAAAATTCTGGACTTGCTGGCATTTCAGAACGATGTTGGATTGGCATTGATAATGTGCAACAAGAGTGGTGCCAGAAAACGCGGTCGTCCAAGCAACGATACGAAGGAGCCCCCAAGGAAGAACAGTTCCACAAAGAGCTTAAGGCGCGTGATGAGGAAAACGCCAGACTAAAGAAAGAAATGGCGGAGCTTCGTCGACTTGTCATGGCCTCGAGAGAGCAAAGAGCACAGTCACAGCAAACACCTGTGCAAGCCCCTCTTAAAGCACCCTTTCCCGCATGCGAGGCTATGGAAACAGACAAACGCACCGCAGTTAAAAGACCCCCTCCCCCCGCGGAGAATACGCAAAACAAACGAGCTGCCGAAGCCTCTGCAGGCGATGTACCGCAACCGGCTACGCCCGCTCCATTAAGAGCTGACCCTAAGCAATCACTACAAGTGTCGATAGCATTCAGAACAAGGTAGACAGCCTAGAGGTTAGAGTAGGAAACTTAGAGGCTAAGGTAGATGCCTTAGCAGTGGAATTCAGACCGTTCCAAACTCAAGTAATGTCTATGTTCCAACAAGTGATGGAGAAGCTGACCGCATTGGAGAACAGCTTAACATCATTACAGCAAAGAGTGGATCACCAATATGGCCCCGTCGCAACAAATTGAGGTATGGCAGTGGAATTGCAGAGGCTCCCGGCGCAAGCGGGGGAATCTGCAGTTTCACATTCAAGCACAACAACGTCCACCAGACATTATTGCTCTACAAGAAGCTAGTGGCGTGGTCAAATTACCGGGCTATAAGGCGTTTCTTCTGCCAGGATATGATGCCGGCTCAATTACGGGCGTGTCCACCGCCGTATTATTGCAACGCAATATTACTGCTCTACAGCACTCCATAGAAAGTTCAAAGGAAGACTACGTCCTCCTTGAGATTTTACCCAAGAAACGAGGAGATACCAATTTGTTTCTGCTTAATGTATATAACCCACCCAAAGATAAGGGTACCGGTATACCGGAATTACTTATCAGGACTCTGAAACTAGCGACTAAAGCCCAGCTATTAATAGTAGGGGACTTTAACGCACAACACCCGGAATGGGGATACACTAGAGCCGGTCCCAAAGGCAACAGGATATGGCAAGTGGTCCAAAATCTAGGCCTAACTGTCCTGAACAACCCCAAGAAATCACGAGACTAGGCAACAGTATATGTAAAGACACGTCGCCAGACCTAACCCTGGCAAAGAACATACAAAACCGTACATGGACTAACACAGGACACACGCTAGGCAGTGACCATTACATTATATCTACCACCTTTGAGACAGCAAAGCATAAATCAGTCTTCAACAAAGTAAAAATTACGGACTGGGACAAGTTCAGCATAATAAGAGAACAAAGACAAAAAGATGAAAGCACAGACCCAGTAATTGAACATCTCGGGGACTGGGTGGAATCACTAAAATGGACATTAAGGCTACCACAGCCGAACTCGGCATGGAAGAAGGACAAGTCACTGACTCTAGGTTGTTGCATATGTGGGAAGCACATTACAGCTTGCAAAACCGCTGGAAGAGGAACAAACACAACAAAAATCTTAAAAAGTGAATTGCACAGTTGCAGAGACCAATTGAAAAATATACTCTAGAGCTTCAACACAAACAACGGGAGCAAATTTGCGACCGCATGAATGGTAAGCTCGAGTGCAGGAAAACTTGGCATCTGCTAAGGCACCTTCTTGACCCCAGAAAGGCTAAATCAACTAAACGAGGTCAACTTATGAGATTAGTGCATCAGTATCAAGGCACCACAGAGGAGTTATTAACGGAACTACAAGATCGATACTTAAACACAACCCCAGGTGGACCGCTGCCAAACTATCAGGGAACACCAAACGAGGACTTGGACGCTGAGATTACGGAGTCGGAAGTGTGGCTTGCCTTGGGGCAACTACGCACCACGTCTGCAGCCGGGCCTGACGGTGTTACTAACAAAGCACTTAGAAACTTGGACGCAGGGTCGGTGACAGCACTCACTGATCTCATGAACAAATACTGGACAGACGGAAATATTCCACAAGAATGGAAACATGCAAAGATTACATTCTTTCCAAAGCCAGGCAAGAAATTGTGTATAGAGAATCTACGCCCAATCTCTTTAACATCCTGCTTAGGAAAGTTAATGGAACATATAATTCTCAATCGGCTACAAGAATACGCTGAGGACAATAACTTGCTCCCTAACTTCATGCTAGGCTTCAGGGCTAATCTTTCTACCCAAGATGTTATGCTGCAACTCAAGGCAGACAAAATAGACATGGAACGCAGCAGAGGAACTAAAGCCATATAGGCTTGGATTTGAACAAGGCGTTTGATAATGTCATGCACGATGCTATCTTAAGGAATCTCTCGGACATCAACCCAGGGGAAAGAACTTTCCAGTACATCAAGTCATTTCTCAGTAACAGAACGGCAGAGATAGCAGTGGGAGAGATTAAATCAGACTCTATCTCACTTGGAGCTAAAGGAACGCCACAGGGCTCAGTCCTGTCACCCTTCCTTTTTAATCTCTTACTAATTAAAATTCCTTCTAAATTAGCAGCCATCCCGGGGCTGCAACACACATTCTACGCAGATGATATCACTTTATGGACCACAACTGGCAGCGATGGTCAGATAAAGGATATCCTGCAACAAGCTGTAGACATAATACAAGACCTGGCGGGTAAAGCAGGGCTAACCTGCTCGCCCTCCAAGTCCGAATTATTTCTAATCAGATACAAACCAAGGGGCCCTCGAGAAAAAATTACAAACCTCCGCCTCCACTGAAAATATGGGTGGAAGGGCTCCCTGTAAAGGAAGTTCAAACTATAAGAATCCTAGGACTCTTCCTTCAGTCGAACCGGAAGAACAAGGAAACACTACAAAAACTCCAGACAACCGTCAATATGACGGTAAGACTAATTAGACGAATTGCAAGCAAAAGAAAGGGAGTCAAAGAGACAGAACTTTCAAAATAGTACAAGCATCTGTAATAAGCAGGCTTGTCTACGCACTCCCATACTTAAAATTAGACAGTAGTGAAAAAGCCAAAGTAGAGTCTATGATTAGAACAGCATACAAGGTAGCATTAGGGCTACCGTACTGTACCTCAACCGAAAGGATTCTGGGTTTGGGTGTACACATCACTTTAGACGAGCTTACAGAGGCACACTTAACAATGCAGAGAGGCCGGCTTTCCCGCACCAAAGCAGGAAGAACCATACTTGACCGTTTAGGACTAGGCATACAGTTGCCACCCCAAGATACCAAAACACAGATACCTAAACGCATCGCTAAGGTAATAAGAGTTAAGCCACTAGCTAAGAATATGCATCCTGCTCACCACGAGGGGAGAAGAAGGGCTAGGGCAAAAGCTCTACACAACATATACAACCAAGATGAACATGCAGTATATGTAGATGCCGCAGAATATCCCCAGAAACAAGCGTTCGCACTAACGGCGGTGGATACGCAAGGTAGACTGATAGTCTCCGGCACTACCATAACGAAATCCTCGGAAACGGCAGAAGAGGCGACAATCGCCTTTGCTATCATTAACACAGAAGCGACTACCATAGTCAGCGACTCTAAATTTGCCATACGCAATCATGCGAGGGGCAGAATTTCTCAGGCAGCAATGAGCATATTGGGTCAAACCAAAGACTTAGACAGAATTATTGAATTGATATAGGTCCCGGCTCACTCGGGGAACCCTGGTAACGAAGCGGCACACATAACATCTCGAGGATTCGTCAGCCGAGCAGGGGACGCTGTCGTTGCTGAGAGTTTTTCGAAGGACGGCCTATCATCTTTTCACGATATTACTAATCATGTTAAACTTGAAAGGAGGATATTTCCTCCTCCAGACAAAGCCTTTCATAAGAAGCAGGAGAACACTTGGAGGCGACTCCAGATGCTATCCTTCATGACGCCTTACCTGTTGTCAAAATTCTACCCCGGTGAATACGACCCTGCATGTATATTATGTGGTGATTTAGCCACTTAATATCACCTATTGTGGAATTGTAAAGAGGAGCCGCCCCCCAAATCTCTAATACAGGCGCTCATTTTATCACACTGACTTACCGAAGCTACTAATCAGCAATCCTAGACAATTCTGGCAGGTTTTAAATCCTAAGCACACTCATGATATTACACTGACTAACGACTTGCACGAAGCGGTTACTGACCATGAATGCGCAGAAATATTTAATAACGCCTTTGTATCTGTTTTCACGAGTGAATTTGACATGCCTTCGCAGTTACCATCGCTCAACACAGAAGCCATCATGCCAGCTATCACATTCTTCACAGATGGTATCGCTTCCATAATTGATAACATGAAACTCTCATCATCAGCTGGTATGGACATGATTAATACAAAACTGCTTAAAAATGTGAAATCAACATGTGCAGCCTACTTATCTTTGATCTTTTCGCAATCGCTCTCTTCAGGGATCATTCCAGATGACTGGAAAACGGGGAAGGTCGTTCCAGTCCACAAATCAGGTAACAGAGACTCCCCCATGAATTATCGCCCCATTTCACTAACTAGCGTACCCTGCAAAATCATGGAACATGTCATCTACTCTCAAATTATAAATTTCTTAGACTCAAATGATTTCTTCCATTCTTCACAACATGGGTTTCGTAAGGGCCTCTCTTGTGAAACCCAATTAGCGTTGTTCCTTCACGAATTGCACACTAATCTTGACCGTAACAAACAGACTGATGCCATATTTCTAGATTTTGCGAAAGCTTTTGATAAAATTCCCCACCGTAGTTTACTAGTAAAACTTGCACAGTTGAACTTACATCTTAACATACTACAGTGGATTGAGCAGTTTCTCACTAATCGTTCTCAATCAGTGTTTGCTAACAGCCACCTGTCTAACAGCCTCCCGGTTACTTCGGGCGTTCCGCAAGGATCTGTACTCGGTCCATTACTCTTTTTAATATATATTAATGATTTACCTGATCACGTTCACTGTAGTATTCGAATGTTTGCTGACGACTGTGTTATTTACCGCACTATTAATAACTCTCGTGATCAACTTAGTCTTCAAACCGATCTTAACAGCGTACTTAATTGGTGTAACAACTGGCTCATGTCCCTAAATCCTAATAAATGCAAACTCTTATCCTTCTCTCGTCGCCATAGCCCGCATCGCTTCCAATATTCCATTTCTAACACCTCGATTGATTCAGTATCATCTTATAAGTATCTAGTAGTCACCTTGTTTTATGATTTACCTTGGCGCACCCATATTGGCAACATCATTTCAGCATCGAATAAAACACTTGCTTTTCTCAAGCGCCATCTCCGCCTAGCCCCGCAACACGTAAAATTACTCGCATATAACCATATCACATATCAGACCAAAATTAGAATATGCCTCGGCCTTATGGAACCCGCACCAAACTTATTTAATTAATGCATTAGAAGCTGTCCAAAACCGTGCCACTCGATTCATCCACTCTTCATACTCATATGACGTCGCATTTATTAATTGAAAGCATTATCAGGACTACCGCCCCTTTCGTTCCGTCGTCGCATTTCAAGTTTCACCCTTTATCACAAATTATTTCATTCTTCCCTCAATCGGTCACCGTATATCACAACTGCCGCACGCATATCTCACCGCACCAGTCATCCCCTACAAGTTGCCCGGCCGCCATCGCATACTGCCACCTTTTCTGCTTCATTTTTCTTTCGGGCAGCAACGAACTGGAACGACCTACCCCGTGGCATCGTCAACATCGCTTCATCCTCTACTTTTCAAGAACATGTAACCGATCACCTTCAGTGCTAAATAATATTCGCTGTTTTGTTTGCTCATTTCATTAAAATCCCACCCCTTATGTAACACCCCCGGTACAAGGGGGCCTTTAAGGTAAATAGCTGAACTGAACTGAACTACTATCGAGCAGTGGGAGGCCGTGTTGGTCAGCTCAGACTTGGGAGTTCAAACCCGGGTCAATGAATAGGCTACCCAGGTCGCTGTCAGCCGTGGACTGATAGCCACATAGCACGGATCGTCTGCATTCTGCCTTTTCTGACGAATTAAATGTTTTTCAATCCAATTCAATCTGCCTCGCGGGCTCTTCTAGCTTCTCGCTCTTCTGCCTCGCGAGCTCTTCTGGCTTCTCGCTCTTCTGCCTCGCGAGCTCTTTTCGCCTCGCGCTCTTCTGCCTTCTTCTGCGCTTCGCGCTCTTCTGCGCTTCTCCGGCGGAAGAAAAAAACGGGAAAGCTTGCGCACTTTTTCGCATGCTCCTGACCTCTGTGAGTTTTCCTCGTGGCTTCCCCTCTCATCTGGCCACTACTGCACAGCGATATTCTGTCAAGGCACTAACAGCTATTGCTGTAAGAACATGAATAGCTCCTATTTGTTAGGAGTACGAATGGCCTATGGGGCTCTGTGTCGCACTTCGTACTGTATTAGAAAGGCAGCACAACAGGTATATTAAATTTTCTGTTGCATTCATGAAAGCATTTTTTTTTGTAAACACTTCCTTAAAATGTTATAAACATATTCTAGTGTTGGTTATTTTTCTTGGCATTCTGGTCTCCATATGGCAGTATGATCTGCCGGTAGCCTTAGGTTCCAGGATTGATGTGTATCGCAATAAAATTCAAAAACTAAATTCTAACAATTTGTGCATTTGGCACGTTCTGCAAGACCTTGTCGCTTTGGAGCACTATCCGCATGTACGTCAACTCTTCTCAGTACGAACAACTGCTTACAGTGCGTGCTACTAGGTCATTCTTTTTGCCATAGTGACTTATCTTCTTTCATTTTTTAGGCTGCACACGCCGTCTGTGGATGCACCAAGCAATGCTCGGTGCATATTCGGCGTACCGACTTTACTCCGCCGAATTTGTGTGTGACGCCTTTGTCGTTACCCTAGGTTCTTAAATTACTCCTCTAATGAGCTGTCTATTAAAGATAAACGCCTCGCGGACGCTTTACGGATTCACAAATTCATCGGTTACAGGTTAGAGTGCGGTCGCAATTGAGGACATAAGTAACTCTGACATGTATAGGAGTAAAACGGACGTACCCTTCGCATTATGTCCTTGGCCATGTCGATGCCAGCACGAAAGTTTCTTGGTGCAATGCTGCCCGACGCAACAGGCAGGAAGTACAGAATGTGTGTCACCCGGTTTGCAGGACCCGTCGCCGATGTTTTCTCACAGGAGCTGTTGTTTCGTTTGTCTAAAGTGCTGTCATCCTGAGGGGTGTTCTTCTCGGCTGCAATCGGAGAAACTGAAGGAAAGGGGTGCAATGGAGTCTCGCGCCGATTAAACATGTTATGGTACCCGACTTCAACGTACGGGTTAACTAGACGACTGTTTAGAGCCACTCCTGAATATAGTGTATCTTGCTGGCTCCATGCGTTGTCAAATACGGCTTTGTGACAGCGGATTCGGATTGCAGACTAAGCTTTAGCTTTACAACAGAATATGCGTGCCGTGTACGCTCTGCACGCGTCAGTTGTGGTCGAACTTCTAACACAATTGAGAGCGAACCGTATGCTTTCAAACTGCTGGACTCCTAAGTACGATGCTAGCTCTGATTTTCTCAAGTAACCTTCTTGAAGCTCTAAATAATTCGAGTACTGTCATAAACTCGGCGCACTTTCGGAAAGCTGACGTGGTGCGGATGCAATCTCGCCACATCGCGCGGTAGGCCATTCTGGAACATCACAGAAAATACATGAGAAAAACGAACCCCGGAAAGAGAGTTGCCTTGTCAGTATTGCGGCCCTATCCACTTCGCTCGCCAGAGTCGCGAAAGGAATCACGTCCGCGCGCGAACTTTCGAGAAGTTTAGAGAAAATATTACTCATAGCTAACGGAGAGCGCGCACCCTTGAACGTGCAAAACGATGCCCCCTTCACTTCGTTTAGGAACCAGCGGAGCCGGGTCGGAAAAAGCAACGCTCAATTCTATGGATAGCCCTCTGGACACCTGACCAATGGCGGCGAGCACACACTCGAGGGCGAGAAAGGAATCGCAGCGCTAATACTAGGAGCATATGCGCGCCTGCCTTGGCATGAAGAATCGAACGTGGCGCACGTCTGTCTTGGAGAACGTTCAGCGCTGTTAGCACGGTGAGCAAATTGTCTTCTGTTGTCTGTGTCTCTGTTGTGTTAATGCACTTTAGGTGCAGGACCTTGTGTTGTATTGCAGTCTCTCTAGAGTGTCACTTTGCATCAGTTGCATTGTATTGTAAATCACTCTGTAATGCTCGGCCAAGTGGTTATAAATTTCTTTGTATCGTCTGCGTGTTACATAACGTTTGTGAACCTTTGGCTCCGATCCATTCTCTGCCTTGCTACTGGCGAAAGCTGGGCACCTAATTGCCAACCCCCTTAGTCGTTTGGTAATTGGTATCTGGCTGAGCTTGCAAAGCTGAGTCGAGAGCCTCTCCTTTGTGACCGACACAGCTGCCACCTGTTAGGTGTGGGGCTCCAAGTTCAAAGCAGGCCACCGGTGTTGGGGGATTGCGCTTCGATCCCACCGCTGCCACCAGCTGTTAGATGCGGGCCCCTGGTTCGCCTGTGCCGTCTCTCGCCAAGGTCGGTGTCCCCGGGTTCCGGATCGGGAGACTGCTGTCGTGGGGGTGACGAAGAGATGTGAGGGTCTTCGAGGTGAAGAAGAGACTGAAAGGGTTTATTTACATTTTTACAAAGTTCGAAAGAGTGAATCGGGAGCTGGCTGATCACACGCCAGATCGGTGCTTAAATAGGGTCCGCTGTCCACAGGTCCCTAGTTGGAGAATCTAGTTCATTAAAAATGCGTCGAATCACTGTGATGTAGATCACGTGTCCAGTCTTCCGGGTCCGCCTTCCAGGACGCCCTCAGCCACACACTCTTGCCACTTCTGGCGGATTATGGTCCGCGCTGTCCAGGCTTCAGCGATGAATAGCCCGAAGGGGGTCCCATGGCAGCGTCGAAGGTCAGTCACCTGCACTTCACAGCGGTAGCGTGGGAACGAAAGGTTGCCACCGCAGTTTGCAGAAGCTTTCACGTGGAGCGTGGGACCTAAAGGTTGCCACTGCAGTTTGCAGAAGGTTCCACGTATAAGGAAAAGCACAGTCTAAGACGAAGTTGTTTTCGAAGCACCAGGATTCCGGCGTCGTTGGCTTAGTCAAACCCGGCCGCATTTGCCACGGCTCATTTGCAGTCCCGCCGCTCGCCGGCTCCCCCGTCGTCCCCTCCGGGAGAAACATGTCCCGGGTGGGTCCGGCGTTGAGAACAAAGACAGGTTCACCAAAGCCGTTCTCAGACAGCGGAGGGCCGTTTCACCCCGTAAACAGCAGGGGGAGGGGGGAAGGACCCTTGTAGACGCCACCACCTGCACTCGTGGCGTTGCAACCGCATCGACGGCCCTTTGAAGCCTCTGTAGATTGATGATGCCCAGTGGCTTGAATATTCTTGGCATGTTGGCGTCTCCAAACGTAACAGCTCCTCCGCGGCCAGGACAATCTCGATCGGCCAGTGGTCACAATCACTGGTCGAGGAGAGATGACTTGAGTTGTAGCGTGGGAGGCCCTTCTTCATCTTGTCTGCAAGCACAGAGTAGAGTCCTAAACCTCGGACAACGGAGGCATTAGTCGAAATCAGCCACTCAACATGGCGCCACTCCCCAGGCAGTGCACGAAATTCACCCGAGAGCCGCCAGGCTGTTATGCAATACTACTGCATTGTCAATGTAAACGTAAGCACAAAATTTTGTAGCTGACAGCAATAATCTCGGCTACTAAGAACAGCTTCCATGTCTGCCAAATTCGCTGCCAAAGCCCGATTCGCCGAACACGGCTTGAAGAGAGGTGGCAAATTTGGAAGCAAAAGAAAAAGGATAATATGACACCACGCCAAAACAAAGCAACTAGTACCTAAAAAAAATATGAAAAGGCACCGAATTGCCACCGAACGGATACCTCAATTATGGGAATAACCTGCTCAATCCGTCGGCATTTCCATGACATTTTCCCCTTTTGTATCGCACAGAAAAGTTATATTGCTGGAGGGCTAGACTCCATCGTAGCAAGCGGCCATTCTTGGGCGACATTTGACGCAGCCATGTAAGCGGACAATGATCTGTCTCGAAAGTAAATTTCGCCCCGTAAACATAACAGGCTAGCTTCTGTGCGGCCCAAACCAGACAAGCGCATTCCTTTTCCGAAGCGCTGTAGGCTTCTTCCCTTACGGTTAACTTCCTGCTGGCATAAAGGATAGGGTGCTCCTCATTGTCGTCTCCGACTTGGCTTAATACGACCCTTATACCCCGGTCGCTGGCGTCACACTGGACCACGAATTCCTTGCTGTAGTCCGGCGCGCGTAACACGGGCCGCAAAACCAGCACGCTCTTCAAGCTCTGAAACGAAATTTCTTTTGCTGCGTCCCAGATAACGCTATTCGGCTTTTCTTTGCGAAGCGCATCGGTCAAAGGACTTGCTAATTGTGAATATTTGGTTATGTACCTTTGGTAGTATCCCACAAGACCGAGAAATGACCGTACATCCGTCTTAGTTCGGGGCAGCGGGAATTCAGCGATAGGGGCTATCTTGAGGTGTGACGGCCTCCTCGTCCCTCTACCGACAACATGACCAAGATAGGTGACATGTGAGCAACCAAAACTACATTTTTCGGCCTTAATGGTTAGCCCAGCGTCCCTCAAACTCGTCAGTACCCTCCTGAGATGGGAAACATGGTCTTCCCAAGAGTTAGAAAAAATGGCCACATCGTCAAGGTAGGGCAGCGCGAAATCTTGCATGTCCTTGAGGATGATGTCCATTAGCTTTGAAAAGCTAAAAGGTGCATTCTTTAGCTCAAAACTGAGCACCAAAGGTCGGAATACCCATATGGGAGAAATAAATGCGGCATACCGACTCGCGCTTTCCGAGAGGGGGACTTGCAGTACCCTCTCACTAGGTCAAGGGTGGAGATGTACTGTGCCGCGCTAACTGTCTCGATCCTTTCTTTGATGTTCGGTATTGGGTACAGCTGGTCCTTCGTTATGGTATTCAGCTTCCTGTAGTCCACGCAAGGTTGCGGATCTTTGCCTGGTGCCTCCACGAGTATCAGCGGGGAGGTGTAGTCGCTCTCTGTTGGCTCTATCACGCCAAGTTCCAGCATGTGCTTTATCTCCGCCTCACTTATTTCTTTCTGCCTTGGAGAAACTCTGTAGGCTTTCGATCTTACTGGATCGGTCGAAGTTAGCTCTATTTCATGCGTGATGAGATTTGTCTTCCCCGGCCGGTTGCTAAAACTCTCCCGGAATTCGCACAGCAGTTGCCTCAATTCTTGGAGTTGCTTTGGTTCTAGATCCATGGTGCTCGCTGATCGGGACACGATTTCCTCTATGCTGTTGGTAGCATTTTCTTTCGTGCTGCCTTTCCACTCAGGGTTTTCGGTTAGTAGCTCTTCGGGGATATTTACTGCGATGTTTACAACCCCGCGCCTTTCTACAAAGGGCTTCATTAAATTGCAGTGAGAGATCTTTATCTGCTGTCCTCTCCCTGGCATTTTCAAAGTGTAGTTGGTTTCTGAAATCTGATCCAAAATTTCCACTGGCTTTTTCCAAAGAAGCTTGACACCTCGAGCCTAATAATCAACTGTTCGAGTTGAACTCGTAAAGACGCGACGGCGCATCGCAATTCTTACACCTTCCCGTACTGGCGAGATACTTCTCTTACACTCAATGAGTCAGTCATGCGCCTCGTCACCATCACTTGTACAGAAAGCTGCTACAGCTGTTCTCCGCAGAATTCTGCAGCCTCACTTCGTTCGCTTGCTCTTTGAATAACAAAATCGGCTAGCTAACCCAGCGCCGCTAAACACAGGTACTCAAATGGACACAAATTCACGTACTTTCATTGCCTCTGCAATGCGTTAGCTACACTGTCGCGAATGAGACAAACGTTTGGTATCTAACTATGCCCCCCAACAAAACTTGTCGTCCGGTGTTTGCTAAAGATACAAAGCAAAACGTGTGCTCGAAATTCAAACACAAAGAAATTTGCTTACTCGGAACGGTTCTACATAAGCGAACAGCTCATCAGCAACTCGGGAAATGTCTTCGCTGAACTCCTGTGAGTGCTTTTATCACTTGGTAGCATCTCAAATTGACACACGTCCTTTCTAACTCAATGGCACAATCACCTTTATTTAAGTTTTACGAAAGCAGTAACACTTGATCATATCCAAATTTTTAACTTAAAACAAAGTAGCATTTCCTTCCTCGTTTTTACACGCACACAGAAAAAAGAGGAATAAAAAAACAGCTACTTCGAATTGCTACGCGGGGTCAAACATGCTCACCACCCCCGCGTCGAAAGGATTAGTCCTTCAGCCGCGCCCGCCGGGGTCGCGCTCCGACTGATTGTACGACTGTCAACTCGTGACAAAGGGCAACTGAAAGAAGACATTCCTGATCGCTACTGTCATCTCCACAGCCCCTCGACACACTCAGAAGGCCCCGGTAGCCAATGCAGTGCCGATAACCGATTCCGGGCGACGGACAGCGACCGGAGCGAGAAGCTGCTCTCTGTTCTCGTCCCAAGCAAGCCCGCCTACCCTTTCGCCCTGCGCGCTTCCTCGAATACAGTGCGGAATGTGCAGGACCCATCCTTGTCAATTGTGGGCGCCGAACACGCCTGCATGCGTGGTCTCTATTGCTCGACCCCCGAGCTAGCATGCGCCGGGTGTACCGCAATATAGCGCCCTCTGATCTTTCCTGCCACTTTGCCTTTTTCTTTACCGCCTTTCTGTCAGGTCGGGGTTGTCTGGGTCTTAATGCTGGCCGATGCCCTTTCAAGAACCTCGCTCCTGTTCTGCTTGGTAGACGCGTTTTTCTCTTTCTGTTACTGCGGTCACCTTCAGAAGCATCTGCGCGTGCCGCCTGACCAGTAACTTTAGCTGCAAAATTACAAGGTCCCATGCGGGAAGTCTTCTCTTCCGCTTCTGCCGCACTTTTATCTGTGCTAACGTTAGCACCTGTCTGCGCCCCTGCATTTAGGGCTTGATATTTCAACCGTTTTTTCTTGGTCGGTGCCCTCTTCCTGATTTTACGCTTAGACACTTCCGTTTGTGTCTCCTGATCACAACTAGCTTGATCTAGTTTTACAGAGGCACCTCGGAGACATTCATCCAATTGCAAACTGGCCGCTTTGCCTTCGCAGGTCAGTGTCAGCTCCACACCGCTGACAGACGGACCTTCTGCTGCCCCCGAGTTGGGCAGTTCGCTTTCCTGAAGGCAGTCCTCCACCGCCCGTTTATCGGCCTGAGCGCTTACCCCTGAAACGCCCTGCTCGCCTGCAATGGAGCTATCCTCCTCTGTCTCCCCGTGGCTTTCGATACAGCGTTTCAACATTACAGGTCCGCAATCTTCATGCAGAATATGCGCTGTTTCACAGTACTGTTTTACGTCGTCACGTCTGTCCAACTGGAACGACCCGGCCTGACTCACTCTCTCTGAAGTCTTGCCTCTCGAGATCTCATCATCCAGTTTCTTTATTTCATGCACAAGCTGCAACCTTCTGAGCTCCCGTTCCTCTCGCTCGGCCGCTAGCCGTTGGCGCTCATTTTCCGTTTTCTTTCGGTCATTTTCCTTTTGCTTTCGCTCATCTTCCTTTCTCTTTCGCTCATCTTCCTTTCCCTTTCGCTCTGCATTGAGGAGTTCCCATGTATAAATAATTATTCCTTCCTCGGCGGTTTCCAAGAGCAATTTACAAATGTCCGAGTTTTTTTATCTTAACCCCTACGTCTACGCCCAACTTTTCGCACACTGACAGCAAATCTGTCTTTGGCAACTTCATTAGATCCATGTTTGCTGCTCTGAGCCTTGACTTTGCTGAACAACTGTTGACGTGAGCTACACACACTTGTCTCACTGAACAACTTCCCTCGATTCCCAGCAGTTCAAAGTATTAACCCAAACATTTGAAGCCTGGCGAATCTCAAGCAAAGTTCAAGCACTCACCCACGGAAGCAACACCACGCCGCATGGTCGATCCAACCGCGGCCAACCAGTTGTTAGGTGTGGGGCTCCAAGTTCAAAGCAGGCCACCGGTGTTGGGGGATTGCGCTTCGATCCCACCGCTGCCACCAGTTGTTAGATGCGGGCCCTGGTTCGCCTGTGCCGTCTCTCGCCAAGGTCGGTGTCCCCGGGTTCCGGATCGGGAGACTGCTGTCGTGGGGGTGACAAAGAGATTATAGGGTCTTCGAGGTGAGGTGAAGAAGAGACTGAAAGGGTTTATTTACATTTTTACAAAGTTCGAAAGAGTGAATCGGGAGCTGGCTGATCACACGCCAGATCGGTGCTTAAATAGGGTCCGCTGTCCCCAGGTCCCTAGTTGGGGAATCTAGTTCATTAAAAATGCGTCGAATCACTGTGATGTAGATCACATGTCCAGTCTTCCGGGTCCGCCTTCCAGGACGCCCCCAGCCACACACTCTTGCCACTTCTGGCGGATTATGGTCCGCGCTGTCCAGGCTTCAGTGATGAATAGCCCGAAGGGGTCCCATGGCAGCGTCGAAGGTCAGTCACCTGCACTTCACAGCGGTAGCGTGGGAACGAAAGGTTGCCACCGCAGTTTGCAGAAGCTTTCACGTGGAGCGTGGGACCTAAAGGTTGCCACTGCAGTTTGCAGAAGGTTCCACGCATAAGGAAAAGCACAGCCTAAGACGAAGTTGTTTTCGAAGCACGAGGATTCCGGCGACGTTGGCTTAGTCAAACCCGGCCGCATTTGCCACGGCTCATTTGCAGTCCCGCCGATCGCCGGCTCCCCCGTTGTCCCCTCCGGAAGAAACATGTCCCGGGTGGGTCCGGCGTTGAGAAATCCCTTTCACCCCGTATTATCTCGTTGCTTAAAAATCACGCAATTTCCTGCTGCTTTAAGACACCGTTCGCATTTGGAAGATGTCCATAAAAGATAAATGGGTCTGGAACAGGACGCCCAGAAAACATTCTTGCTCCGGTCGTATGCGTGGCCGAATTCTGGCGTAAATTCAAGACTAATGGTACGCTGTGCAAATTTTTAGAGGCGTGTAAATCAAAACGCACAGATGAAGGTACAGTGAGAGCGTTAAAGAAAGGCACCAGCTAAAGTACTAACAATGCATGTTAAAAGAAACGAATGTGCGGCAACCTGATGGCAGTTCCGAATCATAGCACGGGAAGAAAGTGAGCGAAATGCACAAGAATGATAACTAAATCTGGAAAACACAGCTCGTCTGTTGCTCTTTTGGAATGGGTTGTCGGTGTTCTACAGCGTTTTTATTAATTACCATCTGATTGTACTCGAGCTTTCTATTCTGTTAAGGTTTAATGTTAGTAATTTCAGCACTGCCTCAATCTAGGGCTTATAGTATTTTTTTGCGTTTGAGGTCCATATTCTGATCGGGCTACATTAACAGCAGTGCAAAGAAAAGCCTGCGAAGCAGGCGCTCCTCATGAGCGGTTGGTGTGCTCCAGAGTTATCGCTGCCATTTCTAACCCCGCTGGTAGCAGGACAGGCATGAAAGCATTTTTATTGAAAATATAAAGCGAATTCGCGGCTATTTACAACCATGAGCTTCGTTATTGAAAAAAATCACAATGGGCTTCTGAAGTTTCCGCTTTGCGCCCAGACATGGATGTATAGAGAATGGCTGCCCAGCGTACCTCGTCGAGATGAAACGGCGTCGGCGTCGTCACCTGAATGGAAACTTACTCCTCTTGGTCCGTCAGAAGGGTACTGTATTTAGCGAAAAGCTGGCGGTCACGAGCACGTTCTCTGAAATTTGACTTAATCCTGTGTTCTTTGTGTACTTGTGGTGATGGGGTCACCGTTGTCATTGTTTTGTCTGGAACTTGGAGGTATTCAGATTGCGCACTGTGTCGGCTGCGGTTCTTTCCGCTAATTCTCTGCTTGAATAGGAGCAGCAGATTAGTTGAGCTGCCACACAAGCGGAAACAATGGCGCTGTTGGGAACATATCATATGCTATGTTCCCAATGTTGGGAACATGTTCGGAACATATATGCTAGAGAGGAAGAAGAGGAAGACGACGCTGCTCGATCTGTTGTCACCTCAGCTCAGTAATTGCTGGAGGAGCCTTGCAGCATCTTGGCCTTAGTTTGAGCAGCCCGCTCTTGCTATCATTTGGCGCCACCACATTTGGGTTCAGCCACAGATCTGTTTGCACCGCTGTTCAAACCTTCCTGATAGAATCTCACCGACTGCCTTGCTAAGTGTTTCAACCTTTTCTTTTCTATCAATTATTACCTCTTGACTAAATCATTAATATTCAATCACTCTCTTTATTATTATTCTTAAAATTTTAAAATCAAAACACTCATCCCTTTTCTGTTCATGACGAAAAATTCACCGGTGTTATGCTCCCACGTGCTTTTCCTTTTTGTTAACTGCGTTCAGGTTAATAGCCACCCGATTCTTGGCCGATCCCCCAGTGTGGGTATGTGCCATCTTTTGATAAGCTAACAACAACAACAACAACAGTAATTTTGCCTTGTTTTCTAGTTATTAACTAGGTTATTTCCATCCTTGGAAGACGGCCGCGTCTTTAAGGCGGTACTGTCCCTACGGGAAGGGTACGGCAGCTCCGGCGCCGGTATCCTTAAAGGGACAGCGCCATCCGAAGGAGCCCAGTGGGGCGGAGGTGGCCATGGCATCACATGGCGGGGATCTGCCAGTCATCAGGGACGTCTAGCAGTGCAGTGCGTCATCATCGCTCAGTGGGGACGACTCAACTATCGTCGCCTCTGACGAGGAAGTGGCTGACAGGGCGGAAATAGACAACGATGGCTTCAAAGTGGTGAGTCATCGGAAGCACCGGACAGTCGGTATCCCAGTGATAGCTCAGCCAAAAGAGAAAGGTGTTAACTTCAGAGAGTGGAACCCTATCAGGCTGTTCGATGATATTAAAGTACTACTGAGATCTGCTCCGATTCGCAGTCGCTTCACAACGCAAGGGGCTCTTCATCTAGATATCTCAACAGAATAGCAAGTAGACATTCTTCTGCGGTGCTCTCAGATCGGTGGCATACGAGTTCAAGCCCGGTTGCCACACTCCTACATGACTAACACATGTGTTATAAGGGGAGTACCAGTGTGGTATTCGGCAAGTGCCCTTCTTGACTACTTGAAACCGCAAGGAGTTCTGCACGTGCGACGGTTAATGCGCCGAGTGGAGCCTGGAGAACAACAATGAGCAGCGAAGCCTGCAAACTCTATTGTGCTAACGTTTGCTCCCAGCACCGAGCGCCCTGGAATAATTGACCTTGGTATCACCAAACATGCAGCCCACGAGTTCGTTGAAACTACTCCCCGGTGCTTCAGGTGCCAACGCTTTGGACATGTAGCGAGAGTTTGCAACAAAGATCAACGTTGCAAGCGGTGTGGGGGTGGCCATGATTACAAAGAGTGCAAGGCAGATTTTGCTTGCGCTAATTGTGGAGGTGACCATCCAGCGAGTTTCAGTGGCTGCACATTCCGTGTAAGCGCCTTACACCGTCGCAAGTCCTTCATTAGTGGCCCCAAACCACAACCTACTGAGAAGCCGATACGTGGAAGTGAAGAGTTCCCTGCGCTCGAGTCGCAAGCTCGGGACGTGGTAGCAAGCGACGTCGCTGCACGCCCTGATCCGAGCAAGTCGGCAACGGCCTCCGAGGGTGAGCTGGCTGTTCGATCTGCTTCTGCAAAAAGTGTCCATGTTCCTCAGCGACCAGATCACAGCAAGACTCGACAACATGGAGGATATCCCCTTGCCTTAAAAGAGATGCAGACACCAGCTACCGTGGCCAAGAGAGGGTCCCAGTCCCCGTCTTTGGTCGAAGTGGTGCGCCAGTGCGTGCAGCAAAATAAGGAGCTCAAAAGCCGGAATCTCTCCGACCTTCTACGCGTTTTGTTTGATGTCCTGCGTTCATTTAGCCAAACGATGCAGCCTGGCACTTTGAAGAACTTTATACAGCTGGTGCTTTCCATTGAGACCTTGATCACCGCCTTCGCAGAGAACTTCACCTCCTAGATGGCTAGTTTTCTTCCTGTTGCAGTTAAAAATCCTAGAAAAGTGCCGTTTATCATGCAATGGAACTGCGCTGGGATTATAAGTCGATTAGCAGAACTAAAATTGTTCTTGAAAGAGAACTGTGTTCCAGTACTGGCCCTCTCGGAGGCTGGCTTGCCAAGCGGGAGGTCTTTGCCGGGATACGTCGCCCACAAGACTTGCAGCATCAAGTCTTTTCCCGCAGGAAGTGCCGCCCTTTACATACGAAGGGAGATTCCTCATGTGGCTTTGAACGTCACCGATCTTTGCACCGACAGTATTGAGGCAGTGGCTGTGAGGATTCGGCTCGCCTTCCGAACTCTGTCCATTGCATCAGTATACGTGTCCCCGCGGAAGAAGGTCGATATGACTTTGTTTCTCCAGCAACTTTGTGACCGCTGCCCAGCACCCAGAATCATATGCGGTGAATTCAACGCCCACCACCCCTCCTGGGTTGACAGGAACACAGATCCTCGCGGACGCCAACTTGTAGAAGTCATCGACAGTTTGGACCTGTGCGTGGCCAATGACGGAAGTCCCACTTTCTTTCGGCCTCCAACCTCACCCACATCTATAGACCTAACCTTACCTTCACCAGACGTCCGTGTGCAGTGGTCAACTAGAGCTGATCGAATTGGAAGTGATCACTACCCGATATTTGTGTTTACTGCCGACTTCCATCTGCGTGGTCCTAAAATTTGCCATGTTGTTAA
Source organism: Amblyomma americanum (assembly GCA_030143305.2). NCBI lineage: Eukaryota > Metazoa > Arthropoda > Arachnida > Ixodida > Ixodidae > Amblyomma > Amblyomma americanum. Next base: position 102,953 of record JARKHS020015464.1, on the reverse strand, counting down.
TTGGGACAAATACAGGGAGCACTAAGCATGTGTTTCCGGTGAGGTGATAGACAAAATGATTTATGCTAAGATGGCTGCTACCACGGCGCTCAAGCTACCTGATCATTTTCCGACTCCGGATTTAAGACTCAGGAACCTCTGCGCAGTGCGCAGAAGGGCGGAGCGACAACTGTTGCGGAAGAAGGACGACAGAGCCTTGAAGACAACTTTCAACAGGCTCAACTCTGCCATTAGACGTCATGCGAACAAGCTCTGTAGGTCCCAGTGGGCATCCTTTTGCGCTAGTTTGACTGTTTTCTCACCGATAACGAGAATTTGGCGTGTCGTTGGCAGTCTTGCTGGTGGCTCTCGACCGAGTAAACCTTTCGAGGCGCTTGCTTTGCGCACGCAGAAACATCTCGTGTGCTTGGCAGAGGAATTTGCGGATGTATTTGTAAATTCCAGACCAGGCATTCATCCCTGCGCTCTACCTGCTACGTCTCCGTCTGTTATGGACGCCCCGTTCACACTTCGAGAACTACAGACAGCGCTCCGCAGCCTGCGGCGTCGCTGTGCACCAGGTCCTGGTGGCATTACCAATCAAATGTTACAGAACCTGCCTCTGGAACACAGGAAGATGCTCGTAACCTATCTCAATCGAGTGTGGGAGTCTGGTGACGTTCCCCCTTCATGGAAGGTTGCTTGTATAGTCCCACTGCTGAAGGCCAGCAAAGAGATGACAGACGCGGCCTCGTATCGTCCTGTATCGCTGACGTCGTGTGGGGCTAAGCTCATGGAGAAGACGGCAAGTAAGCATTTGTCTTGGTGGCTTGAGGATAGAAGGGCACTACCAACATGCATGACTGGATTCCGCACAGGTTTAAGCGCGCAAGATAGCGTCCTGGACTTGATAAGCCACATTGAACATCAGAGTGCTTTTGGACTTTCAACACTAGCTATTTTCCTAGACGTATCAAAGGCTTATGATAGCGTCCTCCAGAGCTCAATACTGAATAGTCTGCAGGTCATAGGCGTACAGGGCTATCTTCTGCGATTCATTCACTCATTTCTCAGTGATCGTAAATTTCGAGTGCGGTTAGGCAGTACAATGAGCTCCGAAAGGGCGGTATCGCGAGGGGTACCTCAGGGTAGTGTCCTGTCCCCAATGCTCTTTAATGTTGTCATGGCTGGTCTTTCCGCAAAAGTGCAAAAACATTGTAGGCATGTCCATATGTCGATATATGCAGACGACATTTGTCTTTGGTTAACCGGATATCAACACAAACGCTTAGCTCTATTAGCGCGACAGGCCGTGCTTTCAGTTAAAAGTTACCTTCAAGGTGTTGGGCTGACTCTCTCGGTGGAAAAATCTGGCTTCGTCGTGTTTCCAGGTAGGGGACGACGGTATGCGCTGCTGAGCATAGACCTTGATCAGTCTTGCCTTCGTCAGGTTAACCACATACGTTTTTTGGGCGTCACTATTGACTCACGTCTACAGTGGCGACGAGCTGTGGACCCGATTGTGGCTTCACTATCTTCGCGTCTCAATGTGCTTCGTAGAGTTGCTAGTGAGCAATGGGGAAACCATCCTGCTTCAATGATCAGGCTTCACGATGCCCTGGTGACAAGCCGCATAATGTACCAGCTCCCTTTAATTTCCCCCTCGGTATCGCAGCTGGAACGCCTTGAGGTTTTGCACAGAATGGGACTAAGGAGGGCTCTCGGCGTTCCGCAGGCTGCTCCAAACAATGCAGTACTGTATGAGTCTCAATCGAAACCTCTTCGGCTAGCCGCTTCACAAAGACTTTTGCTGCAAATTGGCCGCCTCAGAGAGACTGTTGCCGGGAGAGCGCTTCTACAGCGCCTTCGAAAGAGATCTGAGTCCCGGGCGTACTTGGCTTTAAATACTCTTCGTTCTCTGGGTCTCGACCTTCGAGATCGACCTAAGACGTTGAAGCCACCTTGGTCCTTGCCGAGCCTCGATTGTTCCTTGACAATTCCCCACGTTCGCGCTAAGCGGAATTCTCCTTTAGCGGCAATGCGTTCGCTCGTACTGGAGCATCTTGAGACCGAATATGCCAGTCATCTTCAAATTTTTACAGACGGCTCTGTGGACAAGGTCAGAGGATCTAGTGCAGCTGCTTTTCATATTCCGTCTTTGAAGTATGAATGTTCAGTTCGTTTTACTAAAGTCGTGTCCTCCACAATGGCCGAAAGCGTTGCCATTGAGTCAGCTCTAAAGAAGCTACGGTGTTGTACGCCTCAACCTACTGTCATAATTACGGATTCAAAATCTGCCCTTCAAAGGTTAGAGTACGGGTTCCCCACTGATGCCTTGAGTCTTAGATTTCTACGTTTGGTGCAGAATCTCCATAGCAAAGGCTTCTCTATACGTTTTCAATGGGTGCCCTCGCACATAGGTGTCTTAGGCAACGAGATAGCAGACAACCTCGCCCATACAGCTCTCTCCGGGATTCCAGTACATACAGTCCCTCATGAAGTCAAGCAAATGTTCAGAGATGTGGTGTTGTGCCACTTCAGTTCTCTGTGAAGCTCTCATCAGCCATGTGTGACCAAGGGTCTCAAAAGGTACCAAGCCACTTTGCTGCACCGCGTTCGCACGGATTCTGCTCGTACGCCGGCGTGGATGTATAAGACTGGCCTAGCGTTGTCACCATTGTGTTCAACGTGTGGTGTGTGTGGTGACATAGAACATTACCTCTTGTGCTGTACATTGTACAACGCGGAACGGGCTGTGTAATTCGGATCCCTCAAGAAGGCAGGAGTTCCTCACAGTTCTCTTCGGGACATTGTTTTCCCGCGCGGGAGGCAGTCGAGTAGAAGGGATGCTTCTCGCCTTCTTCTACTTTACCTGCAGGACACGGGTTTGGCCTCCACATGGTGACCTCAGGAGTGTCTATTTGGGTTTTCGCGGACAGCGTTTCTGTAATTTCTATTTAAGTGTGGCTACGGTGGAGCAATTGCCGGCAGCAACTGCAAGGCTAATCCACCGGTAGCTTACAACCACTCAACTCAACTCATATCATATGCTATGTTTTACTGAAAATGGGCTCCGCCCAGCAGCCTAAATATAATTTTTGTTGTCTGTTCTTCGATGTCTCACAGGCATCAGTGCGAATGTGTCTTATAGTCATGCTCTTGTGGAAATCTCGCCTGCCGCGTAACCGCGTTCCCTATAGCAAACAAACTGGATTCACGCCATCCGAGGAGGCTTAGGACGCCCAATCGCCGCCTGGTTGCGTCTCACACAGCAGATGTCACGCAGTTATTCCTGGACCTGAACTGCGCGCCGAGGCTAGGCCTAGCGCCTCCGGTAACGTGCTGGCGGGGGTAGCTCCGCCTGCGCAGCTTGCCTCGGTGGCATTCCCGCCAGTACAACAGCCCACTGAGCATGGGCCGGGCCTCCAAAATCGTGCCTTTGTTTCATCAGATACGGCGCCTGCCCGGCCTTCTCCAAATGTACAGCAGCTCGTGAGTGATTTACCCTCTGGACGGAAGACAGATACGGCTGCTCAGCCTGTACATCTGTATCGACCTCTACAAATACCACATGGCACGTTGAGCCCTCCAATGGACCTGTCATCAGCCCCGCCAATCGAGCCGCCAGCCCTCCGCTCTCCTCAAAAGCGCCCTTCGGGAGACGCTACTACGGGTTCCTCTTCGGCCAGCGGCGGTTCACAGGGCAAACGTTCCTGCCTAACCACAGACCGCCCAGTTGTGTCTACCCACGGCTCAGTAAGTTACAAAGCCACTATCAAATCTTTGGCAACGAAAAGCCTTACAGATATACCGACCAGAATTCTGCAGGCAAATCTGGATGCATGTCTCGGAACGAAAGGTTTTCGCGGCTTTACGGCCAGAAAGAAGTCCAATATCATTGCTGTATGGTTCCCGACCTTAGCTGCCGTGGAACGTCTGCAAACGCTACAGTGCATTACAGTTAGCAGTGAGGTCTCGGTACCGGTACGGGTGTACCTGGTTGATGGATCCGACTTGCAACGTTGTGTTGTCTACAACGTCGACGTTAGTGAGGACCAGGCCGCCCTTCAACGTGAGCTATATTGTCCCACTCACCGAGTGATCCAGGCACGTTACCTGAGAAAAGGGCGCTCATGCATCGTCACTCTGCAAAGCCCACCAACACCGCCGGCCTGTTTGTACTATTATGGCTGCATTTTACGACCTCGGCCATACAAACCAACCGCCGTCTAGTGCTACAGTTGCTTCAGACCTGGCCATATGCGTAGATCCTGCCCTTTCTCAACTCAAGTGGAACCTGCGTCAGAAGGCGCAGCGGCGTACAGATGTGGCCTCTACAAAACTGACGACCACGACATCACATCACCCAGTTGCCCCACAAAGCAAAAGGCAACAGAAAAGATTCGTCGTGGGTATTCTAAACAAATGACTCAGAATGTGAACACACCCCTTGTGCAGACGTCCAATCGGTTTGCACCTCTCCAGTCGGATGATGACGAGTGGCCCGAACTTCCCATGTTGCACACGCATGAATCTGCTACCAAGCAGACTTATAGCGATAAAGTGCGTAAGGGCTGCCGACATCAGCAGGCTACAAAACAGCGTAGCATCCCGGAACCTCTCAACGATGACATGGTAGCAGTTGATGACCAAATTGCACGCCTTTTGGCAGAGGTCTCAAGGCTCCGACAACACCGTGAACTGCTTGCCCGCCGTAGACATACAGCCGGATCTGGCACCGCCACTATAAATGATGAATCAGCACCACATGTCCCGCCCACCAGCTTCTTTCACCGCTCCTCCCAGAGTACCTGCTACATTGCTAGATAACTCTGCGGCGTCCCTGCTCCGCATCATTGTTACCCAGTTATCCAACCTGACATCTGTTCTCTTGCAACGCTTAGACTACTAACCGAAGATGGCGCGTTCCGGCTTTTCTGGTGTGCTCCAGTGGAACTGTAAGGCCTCTCCACTAAAGTGGGAGAGCTCAAAACCCGTCTTCGCTTGCACAAGCTCCAGGTGTGGGCCATGTTACTGCAGGAGACCAATGCATTGCCAGCAATTCCGGGCTTCAGTGGTTACGCGTCGCCTTCGATGAACGACCATCGTGTGCACAATGCTTCCCCTCCGGGAAAGGCGGCGGTGTACGTTAAGACGAGTTTCCCTCACGTGTGCCTCTCTCTACAAACTTGGTGCACCTAGTATCAGGAGGTAGTTGCAGTTGCTGTGAAATTACCGAAATCAACAGCTGTGGTCGTATCCTTCTACGTAAGACCAGCGGGCGGCGCTCCCTCCCGTATTAATCTGGGCTGGTTATTGACTTTACGTAGGTGATACCCCGGGTGTCCGATTTTAGTCTGAGGTGACTTCAACGCCCCACACCCAGACTGGGGGTACCCTACTTCGAGGCCCTGCGGCAGGCGTGTGCGGGATGCCTTCGCCGATTCGTTGTTTATTCTTCTAAATCACCCCAGTTCAGCAACGTGGGCTATGCGTCACAGTCACAGTGCTACCTATGCTCCTGATCTGACGTGGTAGTCTGGCCCCGGCACTCCCTCGTGGCACCTTGACCGGACTGTTGGGATAGTGACCACCACCCTATAATCATCGGTGTCCATCCATCACGCGCTCGCCGGTTGCGCCGCAAGTGCACGGTGGTCAACTGGGATTGTTTCCGTGCTAGTCTCCAGGATCTCCCTGCAGAGTCGTCACGATCGCTTGTTGACCGCATACAATGCGCGTTAAACAGACCTACCACCTGCACCTGGGCAGACATCGATCGACCGGTTCCGGATATCGGTCTGTTAAATTTGTGGGCTGCTCGCCGACAGGCAAAGCTGGCAGCGTCATGTGATCCCACATCTGCACAGGCACGTATTCGACTGAATTATATTACTGCTTAGGCTCGCAAATACGAACGCTATCTATCACGAAGGCAGTGGCATGCGTGGTGCGAGCAGTTTTCTGCGAAGTCGTCGAAACCATTTCTCTGCCGAACTTTCCATGCAATAGAACACGGTCACCATCGCCCCGACGCAGCTAGCACCGCATGTTTCGCAGCTAACTTGTCTCCTGATGATTTCGCCAGAGAAGCGGCACGGAAATTCTTTCCAAAATATGATGTGTTGCCCCCCTCAGCTAACCAGTCTAACTTGGCAGGGATTCCAGCTTACGTAGATACACTGCCATCCGCACCAGATGCCGAGGGTATTGCGTCTCCTTTTACCATGCCTGAGCTGCTTGCAGCAATAGATGAGGCTAAACGAAAGACATCGCCCGGTCCGGATGCCATTCCATATGAGGTGCACAAGAACATGAGTTGTGCTGTCCTCCCTCAACTTCTCGACACCATTAACACAGTATGGCTAAAGGGCTCTGTGCCTGAGACTTGGAAATTAGCCACTGTGATCCCAATTCCAAAAGCCGGGAAGCCACCGACGGATCTTGGCAACTTCAGGCCTATTTCTCTAACATCAACACTGTACAAGCTGACAGAGAAAATGTTAGCCACACGACTGTCGTGGTGGCTGGAGCACCACGGTTTCTACCACCCCGCCCAAATTAGCTTCCGTCTATTCATCGGCACTGAAGATGGTTTGCCTGTCTTGGCATCGCAAGTTCTGTCATCAACTCGCAGCCACAGTGTACGTACCGTCCTCGCTATGGATATCGAAAAGGCTTACGATAATATAAGTCATGCTGCCATTTTGCATTCTATTGACATGCTGCATTTCCCTCTTCGAGTATGCAATTTTATAAAATCCTTCCTTGAAGGCAGACGATTTGCCATACGCCTCAGTGGTGACTCCATAGGATCATTTCAATCTGTTCGCGGTGTACCCCAAGGCTCGCTGCTGTCACCAACACTCTTCAATATTTTCTTCATTCTTCTTGTATGGCGCTTACATGATATCCCTGACGTTAAGTTCTTACTGTACGCTGATGATATCACGGTATGGAGCACTCACCATGACCTGCCAACTCAAGCGGCGGCCCTACAGTCAGCCTTAGATATTACCGCCAATTACGCTATGCCTGTCGGCCTTCAGCTTTCAGTGAGCAAAACTACGTTCATGTCAGTGGCCAACCGCTGGGGACGCCGTAAACTTGCTGCCACGCCAATTCGTTTCCAACTATCTGGAACCCCAGTTCAAGAATCTTCGACATTGAAAATTCTGGGTTTGTCTATACATCAGTCCGGAACGGGTACTGCCTGGCTTTTTCAGGCTAAAAAGCAAACGTCGTAGACTTTGGGCCTAATCAGACGTATTGCTCCCAAAACCGGCGGCGCTCGCTCCCATGTCGCACGACATTTGGTGAAAGCGGTTTTGCAACCGCACCTGATTTACCAAGCATAGTTCCAATACTTAACCACAGCTCAGTGAGATCGTCAGGAAGCTGTCAATCTAGAGGCAATGTGAGTTATTACTTGCCTTCCACGCGTCACACCGATCGTGGCACTTCAAGAAAATGCTCAGTTAAATACTCTTGACGAGCTTGTGCAGCAGCGCCGTGATGCTCGTAGCCTTAAGGCCACCCTTTTGCATTCACCGCGAGCACTCCGGACCTTTGCTTTATCACACACCATACTGCCGCCGCCACCGTCAGTTCTTCCCCCATGGGACTTTGTGCAGTTGAGCGACAACAAACCTACTGATCTACGTCGCCCAACCTCACCTTATGCGGCATCATCCCTTCGCGAGCGAATCGCGGAACAAGACAGCCACCTACCCCACGGCTCAATTATTATATATGTTGATGCCAGTATCCAGCGCTGTGTAACGACGACAGCGCTTCACTGTCCCTGTCAGCCTGCACTTAACAAGACGGCCAGGATTCGATTCGAGGAACTCCCTACTTCCTTCTGTGCTGAGCTGCTTGCTATACAAGATGCGCTTCGCTCTGTAGTCGCAGTTACTTTGCTCCCTACAGCTCACATTATCATCCGTACTGACGCCCTTCAAGCAATTCGTCTAGTCCGACGCGTCAGCCGCAGCCCAGAAATGTGCCAGAATATAGATCGCGTGGCTGCTCGCATCCCGCAAGCCATTCGAATTGAGTGGCTCCCACGTGACCTACTCAATTCACAAAGATCTGCAGATTCTGCAACCCGCTTGCGAACCCTACCCACGTCAATGCCTCAATTCCTCACTATGGATGATGCTACCCTCCTACTCACAAGAAAGGAACACCTCCGGCGCCGCACACGTGCTCTCGTCCCTCCGTGTGCGATAACCGTCCCCCGCGGTCTTACCCTTGCAGAGGAGGTTGTGCTCCGGAGGATCCGGGTCGGAGTTGCCTTCACTCCTGCCGTTACTCGGACGTGGCCTCAATTTCGCCACTTGTATACCCGCCCAGGATGTCCAGTCTGCAACTCACAAGACACTGAAACTGACATTCACCACTTGTTGTGGGATTGCCCGGCACTGAAGCCAACTAGAATTCGCCACATGGCAGCAGCAGGTCTCCACCCAGACAACCCGTCCTCATACTTTGATTGGACGCAGGGGCCACATCACCGCTCCCTCCTCGCCTTCATTAGATCGGCACATCTTTCCTGCTTTATTTAACACCCACCCACTCTTTTCTTTACTTTCTTTTCTCTTTTCTTCATAACCCCCCTTATGCCCAGAGGCAATAAACAACGCTATCAAAAAAAACTACAATGAATCAGAAAGAAAGAGCCCCGAAGGCGATAGAGCAATCACAAGGCAGTGGATGATGGCGTTATTTCGTAAGTCGCGCCCATGGTCGCAAACAGAAGGGACTTTAAGGAAGCATAACAATACGAAGTCACCTGGCACGCCATTTAGGTCGCCCATTTACAGCGTTTGTTGTAAAATATCGCCATTATATTGCCCACTACATTTCGCACTATTATCTTGCCCAGCCAAATATGGCAATATCACATTTTAGCGAAAGTGAACCTGACAGCGTGTATTTGGCTTGACCTTGCCAAGACAGGGTTAATTGGAGAGGCATGGGAGAGGCCATTGCCCAGCAGTGGGTGTAGTCATGCTGATGATGATGATGATGATTCGAGCTTGCTACGTACGGCTCCTTAGCGCAGTGCGTATTGGCGGCGTACTAAGTGAGCGACACTTCGGAGTTTTGTTTCTAGGCTGTGTAGCTAGGCGGAATTCCTTGCGCCCTTTTCCTAGAATCTGCGTAGAATTAGGGGACACACGGAGAACAGGCTACCCGTGGGGAAACTAGGCATTAAGTTGCTAACTGTTTTCTCCAGTCAAAGGTGCAGTCATAAATATCCAGTTAGCTGGAATGACATGCCACATGTACACTGTAAAGGAAGGTAAGCTTTAGAAGATCGGCCTTTTGTTGCAAAGAAAAAAACTGTCTCATTAGTCTCGGTGAACGTGAATGTTTTGAAAATTAGAAAACATTGCAAACCTTATTTTGTTTTAATCAGTGGAACGGTACCGACAAAGCCTTCTGGATTAGGTATCTACTATATTACAATTTTTATTTGGTCGTATCTTTTGCAAAATTTAAGCATTTATGCTACTCACTTTAAGGCAAGAGGATTATTTTAGCTGCAGTCTACACAAGTAGAAAACGCGAGATTCTGGTGTTATTTAGGCATTCTAACATGGTCTGAAAGTACAAAAGGAAAAGATTGGCTTCGAGAGGCGCGACAAAGACGTGAAGGAGGAACTGTAGAGCATCAAGGAACGCAAGTGCCACTAACAGTTATGGTCTCTATAAATACGCGCACCCCAGAACTGTGAAGGAAGTAAGGTGGATATGAGGGGAGGAAACTGTAGAACGTTTCTTCGGAACTGCAGCGCCGCACTAATCTCAATGGGCAAATAAGGCTATGCGTGCAGAAAATTTATTGGAAAACAAGCTCTGTTTGTATGGCCCACACCGACGTCCAAACGGTAGTCTTGAAATATTGCGAATGGAATCAAATTTCACGCCATTCTAGAGGGAATAGGCCAAGAAAGAACCACGTCAACAAAACAGAATATAGCTAGCAAACAGGCAGAAGATTGTAAATAATCGCGCAGCTAGGCTACACGTCAAGCCTCGCTGCCTAGTGCTTAGCGTGACATTGAACAAAGCAGGCTGGGTTTGGCCGCATCCCAGAATTTATAAAAGCGAATGGCTGGAAAAGATTGTGTGAGTGACAATGAAGCGAATTTCGCGTTCGTTCACTGCAGAACTGCTTAATATCTAAATTTTGCGACTTTAATTTTTTCGAAGTAAAATTTTGTCGCTCCCCTCCTGTGGTTTTCATATCTACTGTGCGGAACGCCAGAAAGGTAACAAAAATTATGATTTACAGCTTTGTTTTATATATCACTTTTAAGAAGAAGGCGATGACTTGCATATTTTTATCACTTGTTTTACAACCCTCCCTTAGCTGAACCACTGGCAGTTAAAGAATCTCTAGTCGGGTGCCGCTATGAGCATGGAAAGCGCTTGCGCTGATGATCGATTTGGCCCCGTTTTATGTAATTTACCATCCGTCGGAGGGCGATGGTTAAGGTACAGTAGAGCGTATTAGAAAGCACTGCGGCTATCTTTCACTGGGAAGCACAAGTCTCTCACGAAGCAGATGTTATTATGTCCCATGCCGGTCAAAAGTCCCTTAGGCTGCAAGTCGGAAAAGAGTAATGATTAGTTCTTTCATTTGTACAATATGACATGGATGGCGAAACATAATTTGTTCCCGTCGCAGTAGGAAGGGCAGCAGACAAGGTAGATATTCATCCGCTAGTAAGCGTAACAATTAAACATGCCGAGTGTTTCAGCAAGCACACAAACATTGACAAAACTAGGATTTTTGGAATAAAAACATGGCTTTGGTTGCACTGTATTATCAGTACTAGCGGACACCAGAACACTGGTGAATCGTCTTAAGCAGAAAGGTACTTAAATAAGTATTTAAAAAATAATGTTTTGCCACTGGAGTTAGGCAACTAGATGCAATTAGAGACTTCTAGCCGGTCGTTAGTAATAGCCATATCAGTTTTTTGAATTTCGAAAACGCGACTACCCCTGCCCTTGTTGCTCGGCACAGTTTGAATGCATTGTACGAAAATACGTGTACTTCAGAAAGCAAGCAGGCAAAGCATCCTCTGCGGTGCACTAACTAGTCGAAATAGCCAATTTTTTTCTAGCCACTCGTCAAGGTTAATGCCGTTTTCTAAATTATAAATACATATATGGCTCTTATTGACGACCAGCCAGAAATCTCTAATTGCAACTAGGTGCCTAACTGTAATACCTAAAAAGTTAATAATAAAAAATTAGTTCACCAGATTAATAGTTAAGATTATTCTATGGTTTTCTGCTGTCCGGGAACTCCGGTAATAATATGCAGCAGTAAAAGCGATAATTTTACCGCAAAAGCCTACTTTTGAAAACATTTGAACGTCTTCGCAGAAACACATGGAATTTACTTTAAAAAAGAAATGTTTGAGCAGCTTTTCGGGGACATGAGATAAGCGTTTGGCACTAGTGGCTGTCCAGCTATTGGTTTCGTGGGTCGGTGCAGATTTGTTGTGTCCGGCGGTGTGCTTCCACACGTAAGCGAAGTTCTACATCTCGTAAGTCTACGCGCGGTTGCTTAAAAATAATATACAGATTGCATATCAGCAGCGTGCTATGGCTTGCGGAGGTCTCTTTGTAGGACCATTATCCGGAGGCAGCTTTGCTGTGCCCACGTTGACGTGCTTTTCTCGGAAGCACGCCGCTGCTCTGCGCAAGTTCGCGGCGCCTGCAGCTTTGGTGTTGGAATATTCGCTCTCGCATTGCTGATTTTATTTGCGCTATTTGAAGCGAAAACCTTCACTACGCTAGGTAAAGCAGTCGTTGCGTAGGCCGGATAATGACCCTGAACGACTTTCAGCCCAACCAAATTAGCCGCGTATGATCATATGCGGTGCACTTACGGTGTCGAACCCTTGACACCTGACCTTGACACGTAACCTTCAGTGGACCTATGATCTCTGAATTCAGGCCTTTGGGTTCACCTTTGGCCTGAAGAAGATTCGATGGGGTGATATGAAGCCCTTAATTACTTCCGATGGGTTGTCCTAAAACCATATCATACCACGTCTTAGCCACGTAGTCGTGTGGGTATTGTCGTGACCCAGCTAACGTCCAGACGTTTGACCAGCCGACGACCTTACAAAAAACGGTGTCGCTCTGGGAATGTGCCAGCGGAATTTTCTCGTGCTTGGATCGGTGGGAATCACCTTCCCATTTGACTGGATCTCTGAGGAAGACGCGTCGGGCAACAACCGACAACGGACGGAAAACGGTGGAATAAAGGAGCGGCGCGGTCAAGTAATTAGCCGTATCCGTCAGGAGCCGGGCCGACCGGGGAGAGCTCGTCGCTGTTCAGGCCCGCTGGGCCGCAAGGACCACAGGTGTTTTCGGCGGACACGGAACCGCTTGCAATACTCTTGCTACACTATAGGAAATAACAGCGATAGCAGCGGACTTGCGATTTCTCCTCGCCCGTTCCCACGGCTTGACTCTGCAACGAGTGACTCTGCTTGCTACAGCGCTCTGCAACTTTGATTGGTTGCCATCTTGGAGAAATGTGCCTCGTGCTGGATTGGCCACCGCCTGATGAAGGGGCGGAACCTTAGGGGATTTAAGGAGCGTTCTGAGTGACCAAAGACGCTCTGGGCCCTGGCGGCAGGGCTCACCCAGTCGGTGGAAGCATGGACTCTTAATTTCGGACCCTTTGCTTTTTCCTTCAGAAGTGAATAAGTTTCTTCAAATTGCCATTAAACCGCCTTGTTTTCGTTTTCACAAACTTCAAGTTTCATCTTTCCTTAGCTAGAAGACTAAGACACGCTACCAAATACAGCCCGGTAGGATGTAACCCTCGAAAGCATACCTGGTGTCCCAGCTAACTTGAGCCAATTAAGGGTTAAAAAATAAATTTTTAGAGACAGGGGAGTGAAACCAGTTGCATATTGGTGACAGCTATCTTGCGCACCAAAGGCAATATTTTATTTCTCTATAAATTAATAGTTTATTTAAGTTTAATTATCTAAATTAGTAAATATTGACTTTAAGCGACAAGTTGCATTAGAAGAGTTGTCGAGCACGTTCATAAACCCCCATTCCATCATTTTGGGCAGGGAAATCCTCACGCGTGTCTTTTTTTCCATGCTTCAAAGAAAGCCCTCCAAATACAAAAATAAACCGCGTAAATAGCGCATTCTCGCACCACGATCCTGCTGCTCTCAAGCGTGGTTTGCGCACTCGACGGCCCCGCACCAGCGTCAGGCCGATATGTTGGCGGTGGCAGCTCCAACCCAACTGGCTGACGATGGGGCTTCAGATTGAGTACCAATTTTGTTTCGTCTTGTAGATTTTATCTCCCCGTTGGCGTCCTTATATTTTCTACATTTTCATGTGTTCTTTCGCTCTTCAGCTCCTTTCTTTCCCGGCCGCTAGGGTCGGTGCCAAATTCTATAAACTTGAGCCATGCGACAGCTTATGGTGCACTGTCAATAATGTCTCGCTGCTTAAAAAAAAATAAACCCGAGTAAACCCTTCACCACTTTCGACCTGCCCTGGGTGTACATTTCAAGGAGCACTTTCTCAAACCTAAACTTGTCAGTCCATCCTGAAACATACGGCTGCTGATTCCACAAAGAGCGAGCATGCAGAAAATACAAATGGGATTAAAGGAAAGCAATTTTATCCGGAAATAAATTGTAGAAATCGAAGGTGAGAAATAGGTTTTAGCCTCTGAGAGGGTACACACAGCCCTCTTTAAAAGCTCTTTCGTGCAAATATGCCTTTGGAGAGCTTTGCTATGCGCCCACTTGATAGAGCAGAAGTTTCTGAAGCAGATTATTTGGCCGATGTCCAACCCCTTACACGCACATATCTTTTGTACCATGCCTTCCCAGCCCCATCAGGATACCCTCAACAAGATTGAGGGTTTTCGCAGAAATGTTGCCGGACAAGAAACAAAAAAATTGTAATTAACCTACTGTAGAATAAGGGATCAGTGCAAAAACTTGAAAACATTCCTCCGTTGCTGAATATAAATGTTCGTTGAGCGCCCATAAGTATGGGCAGATTTTGAAGGTTCACGGTCGTATGCAAACCTCAGAACGCGGACTCTTCAGAGCCAAGGTACGCAAAAATACAAAAAGCATTTAAGTCTGCTTACTTGCTGTCCGAACGAAATCATTAGTGAGTCGTCGTGAGCGTTCGTGCTCGACTTAGGTTGTGCACTCAGAAGTGAAAAGAAGACGCATCTCCGAACGCTGGTTCCAGAGACGCTGATTCCACAAACGTCCAAGTGAAATACTCGGGCAATATATTAGAAAACATGTTGTGAGCTAGCCTCAAACTGCACTAGAAGATGTCTGCTACATGCAACCAAAACTGGCATGAAACCAACCGAAACGCTTTACGACAAACGGTTGCGGCACAAATTTGAAATGAAAGTCGACGAAATCCATACAACCACTGCAGCACGGCTAATAGGCCCAATTTATTTATTTATTTATTTATTTATTTATTTATTTATTTATTTATTTGTTTGTTTGTTTATTTATTTACATTACCACTCAGGGCCAGTGGCATTACAGAGGGAGAGTAGTAAATGTATAAAAACCAGACAGAAAATACAGTTGGCTCGAAGAATGTTAAAAAGCATCTGAATATACAGTGTTACCGAGTACTACGCGAAACTGCTCATAATTTACAATGCCAGCAACTTCTGCGTGAAGGTGGTTCTAGTCACGTGAGGTTCGCGGCAGGAATGACTACGATAAGCATTTCCTGTTGCATGACACAATTCAGACTTTGTGAATATGATCAATTAGGCGGGAAACATTAATTGGCTGGGGGATGAGGTGATCACGTAGAGCTGGATGATGATACAGCTTGTGGATCAGGGCGATACGAAACACTTTTCTACGCGATGTCAGTGTTGGTAGGCAAAGAGTAGACTTCGTAGCAGTTATACTTGCTGTGCGGTGGTAGTTAGCAACGATGAAACGTACAGTTGTCATGAGCAGGGTTCCATACAGGTTTTGCATTCTCGAGTTTATATCGTATTAGTGTTTCATAAAGCAATAGTTTCAAATTCAAAGGGACATTAAAACAGTTGCGATGTAAGTACACTAGCATGCGATTAGCATATTTAATTATGTTCTCGGTATGAAGAGACCAGTTAAGAATTGAAGTAATGTGAACGCCTAGGTATCTATATGACGAGACAGATTCCAGCGAAATGTTATCGATGTAGTAGTGAGGCGGGGCGGACGTTTTTACTCGCATGACTTTGCATTTGTGAATGTTTATCTGCATCAACCAATCTCTGCACCAGTTCCCTATTGTGTTGAGGTCTTACTGAAGTAATATAATGTCATCAGCGTTTGTTTTTTTTCTAAACATGACGCAATCATCAGCGATTAGGTGAATAGGAGAGTTCATAAGTGAGAGAAGATCATTAATGTAAATTAGAAACAGTAGGGTTCCAAGAACTGAACCTTGTGGAATCCCAGAAGACACCTCGGTAAAACTGGAGTTATAACCGTTAGCAAAAACAAATTGTGAGCAATTAAGTACAAAAAAATCAATCTATTTCAATACGTTGCAGTCAATATTCAGTTGTTTTAGTTGGTGAACAAAAACTTTGTGACATACCTTATCGAAAGCCTTTGAAAAATCTAATAAAGCACAGTCAGCTAGAGATGATAGGTCTTGAAAGCGATGCAATGCATGTGTAAACGATATTAACTGTTTTTCGCAATAGTAAGATTTTCTAAAACAATGTTGCGCAGACGTAGAAAAGGAGTTTGATTCGAGAAAGTTAACAAGGTTGGTGAATAATATATGTTTAAGCATGTTGCAACAAGTACTGGCAAGGGATATGGGACGATAATTACTAGGGAATGCTTTGCTTCCGAATTTGTAGACCGGAACCACCTTTCCGATTTTTCACTCAGTAGGTAGCGTTGATTGGTGAAGTGATTGCTGGAAAAGGTTGGTTTGTTTAATGGCAGAATAAGCTGATGTGCTTTTCAAGATCTTTGTGTTAATACAGTCATAACCTGGAGCGTAATGCTGAGTTCATTAATAAGCAAATCGACACCAGGAGTAGCAACGGCTATAAGTGGCAGGGAAACATAGCTGAAGTGGTGAGTTGTAAGTATATATACATCAGACATGGGCAAATGTCGGAAGGAATGGGGTCGCCTGATGGGCGAGATAAAGCGATGCTATCACCGGTGGAAGGAATAATGATCCGCCCGAATTTTTTCACATTGGTCGTTAACAAAGAGGGCAGAACATGTGAGTGGAAGTGGCTTTTAGCCTCTTTGAGCGCCTGAACATACGTGTTGGAAGCCGACGTATACGGAACCAAACGCTGACTAGTTGGCCAGAGCTTCGCGATGCGGTAGAGGCGTTTCTTTTTGTTAGTTAAACGCTTCATGTGATTATTACATCAGGGAGCGTTTCAGTGGGTGGTAACAGTGCGCTGAGGAATCTATTGTTCAGTGAGTTGGGAGCCTTTAATTGCGAACATGCTCCAGTTAGCTTAAACAATGCGGTTATCAAAGCTATCAAGGAAAACGTCAATAAAAAAGGACAGCTCATTATTTATCGCACAAAATCTGCTTTGTTGTAGTCCCGTATAATTTTTTCTTCCTATTAGCATATGGAGGGGCTAGGTAATTGTTAAACAACATTATCAAGTGGTCTCTGATGCCCGGCATTTATGTAATAGAGAAGGTTACGTCATATCGATTTGTCTTGATTAAATCTAATGCATTCGCCGCGCTGTATGTTATTCTAGTTGCTTGTGTGAACAATTTCACTAGCGAGAATACTTAGCATACATCTTAAAATTTGCGACCTTGAGACGCAAACGCGGACTTTAAAGAGGAGTCGGTATTCCATGTTATATTCGCCAAATAGAAATCGCAGAACAAGTATAGTGGGGATGAAGGACACATGTGCGCTGCATGTATCAATGTTAATTACGGTGTTAGTGTTTGAATCGTACAGGTAACATTTCTTCTTCATAAGTAACTTGTTGTAGCGCATCTTGTGGGTTGAGGAATCAGCTTGGCTTTTCGCAATATCGAGAAGTTTTTTACGTGCCAGACGTGTTGCGACAGAATAATCTTCCGTAAGTGTCACCTCGCTTTCTTTCGGGCTTTTGCGCTTGGTGAGGATCATGTCTTTCATTTTAAAATTCACAAATTTCGCAATGACCAGACAACATTTTTCAGTGCTGAAGGTGCCTGAACGGTGCGCACGTTCAATAGAATGGGGTGAAAGGAAATCAGTAAGGCAGTCGGTAATAATAGTAGTTTGTTTTTCCTCAGTGTCCTGCCAGCTTTCATCGGCATCTGGAATACCGTAGAAATTTAAGTTGTTACGCCACGATCTGTCATCAAGCTCATCCTGCCGTGATTGTAGTCACCTTGCTTGAGCGGGAAGTTCATCTGTTTGAGTTTGAATGCCTGAAATTTCCTCGCTGACCTGTTCGATTTTTTTACAATTTTCCTCCAGCACCTCTAAACGGTTCTGAATGGCAGTGAATTTTGTTTCAGTAGCTTTCTGTCCGTTGTTGATTACTTTAACGTCAGCTGCTAATTCCGTCTGAGCTTTAGAACTTTGCAGGGAATGAGTGTGAACGTCCTTTAGCAACTGATATAAAACTTTCATCTGTTCCGCGGGATCAGATGGTAAAAATTCAATGTCTAGGAGCGAATCCGAGCATTTGGTTGGGGGCCCGTGGTTGCTGTTCACTTCACCCGCACGCTACAGCAAAAGGGTAACAAAAAACATTCACAAAAAACCTCGCACAACCCTTCTGGACACGGGAACTGTACTAAGCAGACGTTATTACTTTTCCTAGCATATAAAGGAAGGGCAGTACACGCCTGCATAGAAAATAGAAGCGGTTCAGTGACAGATTGCAAGTACTGTCGACGTGTCCACTGAAGTGGAAGTCTCCATGCTGGCGTCCTAAATACTTGTACGAGGATTATGTTGCTGTAGATTTAAAAGGTGGTTTGTAGGCGAGTTGTACCGGGCCGGGTGCGTCCAGGTAGGGTGTGAAAGCAAGATGCGAAGAAAGCACCTCGTCAGACGCGCAGGCGCGGTAGAAATCCACTGTCGGTGTCGAAAAACGGCATATCATGCCGCCCGAAGTGGCCGATAGCCACGGCAGATAAAATGCAAGCAGGGCCTGCATAGCAAAAGGGAAGCGGTTCCGTGCCAGATTGCAAGTACTGTCGCCGTGCCCACTCTCGTTGGCTATTGACAATATATTGGCAATATAGCGGAAAAGGCCCCGCCTACGAAGGATCAGGGAGAAACCATCTACTTCCAATGTTGGGCCGATTACATTTCGTGCTTGGGAATTGGAAGTGGATATGTGGGCACTTCGAATCCGCTTCGCGAGCTAGACTCTAACCTCACTACGAGAAAAGTACTATATTCCACGAGAAATCGTGTGGCAGAGCCCGCAACGGTGTACGAGAAGCTACTGCGGCACACTTTTGACAGAAATACATGTTTTTGAGGAATTGAGATGGCTCAGTAACTGTTTCACATTTCTGTGGGCACCTCAACCATGCTTTAAGGGAGGAGAAAAAAATTCTGGGAAGCATACAATTAAATGTGCATATGTCGTCGCTTCGATTCCTGTCGCAAGCTAGCCTCCAACTTCACGAGCCCATTTAAGCTATATGTAAGAAGAAATCGTGTGACAGCACCCGGAACGCCGTACGACAAACCGTTACGCCACACTTTCGCTACGAATGTATTCGGGAAAAGTGAGGCCACACTGAGGTCAGCCAGCAGGGTATATCTAGACGTATGACAGGTAAATGATTGCATGAATGGCGCTGCTCGGCTTGCTGTGTGTTTTACGTCGGTTTGATGGCGTCAGACGTTATCCTATTTTTCTTGCCATTGCTAATATTTACTGTACCAGCTTGAATGCAGGCACAAATACATGCTACCGGATTTTGCTTTAAAGGGGACTGTAATGTTTTCGTATTAATTGTAGGCGATTTTGGGATGGCATAGCTTGCAAACAGCGTTTTCATGCGGTTGTTCCTACGCTAGCTGTAGAGCGTGGTGTCTTAATTATTTTTTGCGACAATGACAACAGTGTGAGCAGCGCGTCCTCTAATTTTACAATGCCTGCCGAGTACGTCCGATCCGACCGTCCAACGCCCTCTCCTATCCTCTTTTCCGGCTCTTCCCCGTCGGCTAGCCTTCGCGCATGCTCTACGTCTGTGGGGGAGAGTGACATTCTGGGAGAGGTACTGAAAATGCTTGGCAGAAATGTGAAATCAGAAGGTAAAGGTTGTTAGTAATACGTTTTACTCTATTGATTAGCGATTAAATCATTTTGAGTAAGGAAAATTTGAGAATGAAAGAAAAGGAGTGATATATCTTCCCGAGAAGCCGTTTTCCGAAACTGCCAAGTAGCAGTAGCTTTCAAGTCGCAGCTGTAGCTTTTGCAGCCTAAGCTGTCATCGTTACGACAACTATAGTCGGGTACAACTTTCGTAGGCAGGAGAGGCCCCGCTCAGATGGCCGAAGCGCAGAAGCCAATTGCCTCCGCTACTAAAGAAATAGTCCCGCTCAAAAAATTGTGACTGCTTCTAAAACGCGTATTTCTCTGTATAAATAAGATTTCTGTATCTTGAGTGGTTTGGTAAAACTATCATGATGGAAATGCTAAGGCACATGCCGGATCACGAGAGAACAATAACTCCGTGCCTTCTACAACGCTGTGCGTCGTCTGCTACGTAGAAAGATTGACGGCACCGAACGATACTCGAACGACGCCCTGCTAGACGCACGGCTATCTTATCATACTGATGCCAAAGATCGATCGTTAGCGCGCTGAGCTGTTTCCTGGGATCCGGTTTCCAGACGAATCACAGAGCAGCGTCACCGATGTTCCCTGTAATTTTTTTTCGTCGGCTCACGGCTCAGAACAAACGCACGCGGCACAAACTGTGCATCGCAAGCTCGCAATAATATTTCCGGCATGACAGACGCCCACAAACAATTCCAATTCACTCTGAAAAGAGAGACGCACACCGCTGATGCGACTCGGCCCAGTTCGATTCGAGGGCGGTCATGTTAGCCATGTTCTTCGTCAGCGGGGTCACCGGCTGTCTGGCTCATGACGTCACCTGAAGTGCGCGCCTATTGGAGAAAACTCGTGTGTATCCGCCTTTGAGGGGCAAATGCCGCTGCCTTCTAAAGTTGTACCCGACTATAAAGATTTTTCTCTGTGCGTGGCAGACTGCAGCTGCAATTGTTGCAAGAAGCGAAAAGAACTCCAGTCGCGAATGCAGGGCGCAGCAGCTGATGCCAAAGCATTTCGGACGTTCTGCCTGGTCATGACTACAACCAGGCGCTAACAAAATGACGCAAAACTAAAAAAAAGCTCTTGAAGGAAAGGAGCCAGATAAAATAGAAATTAAGGCTGCTCGAGCACGTCTTCAGGAGCAGTCACCGTGAAGGCCGAACCACAAGGCAGCGTTTCTTCGGCGCAGCATCAGCGTTTATTCTGCCGTCGTTGTCACTTCAGGCTGCAGTAGAGGGCGATCGAACACACGAGGGCGTACGAACTGTTTGTCCAGACGGGCGTTAGGTGTGTTTTGTTTCGTTCACTGTTATGTTCCGCTCGCGCACGAGATGGTTTGTCCTCCTCGAGCATACAAATGTAGTTGCGCTACAATGCATATTTCTTATGTCTGCAAATAAGTATCAATACAAGAAAATACACAAATTCTAGAAATAAAAACAGTTATAAACACAGAGTTGTAATATATATAGCAGCAGACACATGGAAAGTATTGCATATGCTATTGCTGTAAATAATTGTAAATATATGTATATAAATGCACGTAAGCGTCCCCTTCTTTTCTACAAACGATCTGAAAATTCCACACACTTTGCAAAAACTGAAAGCAGCAGCTGTGCTTGCCATAATTAACTTGTGCCATTTTAGTGCTGCTGCGGGGACATCTCGTCAGCGTCGCGTACCACACTATTTATCCGCGCAAAACAATTTTCGTTAATCATGGTGCCACGAAAGGAACCAACGTGACAACTTACAACGCTCTATTCGTCTGGCAAGGAAGAGCATCTTTAAGTGATAGGCGGAGAGAACGCCTGAGCCGACCTCTGCAAACGGCGAGCAAACCTGCTGCTTCAGCCGATTGCCGTTGGAAAAATAGCTGCGCCGCGGATGAATCGAGAGCTACGCAAGAAGGGGTACGAAGCAGGAATCTCACGTGGTGTAGGTCTGTAGTTAGGAGTAGGAGAGATAACGCCAGCACCGCGCGACCGTTGGCAAGCATGACACAAACAGTCCAACCTAAAGTCACTCGTTAGAGTGGCGTTATTCCAACCATCTGCGTAGCGCCGAAGCGCGGCAACTAACTGAAGTGAGGCGTGCCGGCGGCTCCCACTGCGAAGCTGGCGTGCGGCTGGCATTGTAAAAATAGAAGCGCTGGTGTGAGTCGACTTCCTGAGGGACGTCTTCGAACACATTGTTGCTATGGTGCCTGCAGTCGTAGTAGCCGCTGCGCTGCTTATTTTGAAAGATGCGTCGGTATTGACAGTCCCCTTCGGAGATCTCGCAAAAAAAAGTCAAAGGGGTTGGAGGCAGAAAGGATGGTATATGTTTACATCTGCCACAAGTCGCTTTTCTACGAAAAGAGGCCTTTCATTCCTGCTGTAATAGTATGAAAACATGACCTCATTTTTAATTATTTTTTATGTTTATTCTAATTTCTATAATCTAGCGTTACATTTATTCCCTTTCCAATACACATTTGCCGGAAAGGTGTTGTGCGTCTGTTCAATTCCTATGTCTTCACATATTACGTGCTTTACTTTATTCCTAAATTACCAACCTGAGAAAACCCATACCCTAAAAAATACACTACAGGCAGTCGCATTCGAAACTGTGGTTAAGTACACTGCATTTTTAGGAATCATGCCAACATTTCTTATATGTTTTCACCATTTCTTGAGAACAAATTCTCCAAAATAAAGGTCTCGAGCCTCTCCTTGAGGTTCGAAAACTTTGAAACTTCTTACTGCGTTACCATAAAGTGCAGAATTCTTGGCCATCAGTTGTCACTGTGCGGAAACTGTGGAATATTGTTAGCCACTTAAGGAAATACAGCATCACTATTTCGATGCGTAGCATAATCTTCCTTTAATATTTGTCCATTGCTCGCATCGAATAGTTAAGGGTGCCTTTGAAAAGCAATAAAGGATGTTTTTGATGACAGCAAAAACGTTAATAGCAAAAATAAAAATAAAGCCTACCACGGGGAGATCTGTGGATATTACTAATTATTGCAGAGGATTTTTACGATAGAGAAAAAATTGCGTTCATAGCACTGCTGCTCAAAGATTGGCTTGCCCAGAATATCTACAGAGTAAAAACAAATCTCCCAATACAAGAATTTCAGTAGAAAACGTCCTAATTGAACTCCCTTGCTCAGATATAAACTCCCTTGCTTAGGAATATACCTGGAAAGTGCTGTCATTAAATTGTTTGCGGTATGTGACGAGGTAGAAAAATTATATCGTGTGCTTCCAATCGTTTTTAAACCAGAATAAAGTTTGTTTAACTCACCATGGGAATTTAATCAATGGCCACTCGTTAGGCCTACCTACTTGAAGTTGGTTGCGCATTATTTACGCGTAAGTGTGAAAGAAGCGCGGAACGCACTTCACTAACCTACAACTGTTATTCGCGCGCTTACAGAAAGTTTAGAGCGCTTTGGCAATCTGGCTCATGCACTTTGCGCCAGCCGTTGTGTAACCGCGCCGTACCACTCCTGCCACCAAATCGATTGAAGATCTCGCTAATCACCTGCTGAGAGTTCACTGCTTCTCTCGTTCAAAACTCAACGTGTCTCGATAGCTGCAGCCCTAACTGCTAAGCATACCGCTTCGTTTCCTCTGTGCGAACCGTCAGCTCACTACTGCCCCGTTACCACCGCCGTTAGTAAAGTCTGCATTATTGCTTCTTTACATTTGTCGATGGCAGCTTAACTTCCGACCTGTCTTGACCAGAATTTAACGGATGGAGTCTGAAATAAACTAATCATCCTGCTAAAATGAAAGCTGCAGTTTACACCAAACGCTTAAATAAATGTGATACCATCCTCAAATACGGTGTAGACTTGAAGTTCTCCAATAGCAGGCACAACGTAGCAAAAATCGCGTGTAGTATGGCGCGCGGCGCCGCGGCTGCTGCATGCTCCTGTATCGGATCTGCCGTCTCGGGGAGGCCAGTATAACAGCTTGTTCGGCAGCTTCGAACTGCCCTCTTTGCTGTGACGGTGTAAAGTGTGGTGTCTTTAGTGCGCAGAGATCATAATGAAACGGTAGAGTCGTGTACTTGTGTGAAGAGCAGTATATGCGTGAAGGCGCCGCTTTTGGTTGCTTCCATAGCAGCCACTCTACGCATATTGCTTGAGATGCTGGCGGCAACATCGCTGCTCAGCTCGATGTGCTTACAAGGCAAGAAAGCCTGCGTGTGATTGCATGGTTATCGTGCGCCGTGCTGCAGCATGTTTGAAAGAGTGGGGCGCAAGGTAGAATCCCGTTCGAACCTTCGTGCGGCGAACACCAAAGAGAAGGGCATTTCTCCTCACGGGCCCGTCGCCACCATGCCAGCGGGTGGCTGGTCGCATCAGCCGGCTCGACACGCTGGGCTCCTTCCGTGCTCGTTCCATCCATGAATTCCACTCTCGTGGTACGCCATCATTTATTCCACGAAGCTTTTCCTCCGCTGAGCTGTTTTCGCGCGCGACCTTCGTTGGTCATACCTCAGCGCGGCCCGGCTAGTAGCAGCTTCTTCTGCAGCCCCTTTTTCATTCCATCACGCTGTACCCAAATCTGCTGCGGCCACAAAGAGCGCCTCGCGGTCTGATTTCTTGCGCGCTATGCTGTGAATAGAATCACTCATATTGCCGTGCTAGTTGGTCCTGCGAAGAACCGGTGAGTGCGTGTGCCCCGCTCCCTTTCACACGCACCTCGGGGCTGTCGTTTGTGGATTACCGGATAGCTTCCCGGACACTCCAGGCCCACTTCCGCGCAGTTCAGCCGTGCTGCACAGCGGCGGCAGTTGGTGGTTGGTGCATTTAGTTATAGCCACAGTGATGCTAGCTTGCTCCGGATTGGGAAGAGACTGCTGTTCATGCCGAGACTGCAGTGAGCGCTGGCATGTACAAAGGCCTTGTGTCGCGGATGCCCTAAGAAGCTCTCGCTTCCGCTACGTCGTAATGGGTAATCCTGTGCCGCGACTCGTTGCCACCGGGCCGCCCTGGCCATAGCGTTGTCTCCGCCCTACGCGAGTTTCCCTTCTTGGATTTTGCCACGTGATGCCTCAGGCCACCTCTCCGCCCTGGTTTTATTCTTCCAGCATCCCCTAAGTGTGGGAAATGTGTTATTATACTGTGTTGCTGTAATGTGTACGGTAAGTGTACAACGCACACGTGCACTAGAATAGAATTTTTCATGCTATCACTACGGCTCTCGATCAAAGACTCCCAGACTGGGGCAGGTTCAAGAAAAGCTTCGACGAAATGATAAGACGCAAAAATATACGTTTCCTAATTTAAGTAAAAAACATTCAATAATTTCCTGATTAGGGCCCAAATATTAGTAAAATGATTCCCATAAGTTACTGTTAAAATCTTCATGTGGGCATAAAGACATTACCTCAGGACTCTGTACGAATCCCTTGAAGTAATAGTGAGCATTAGGAATAAGGGAACTCCCAAAAGAGAATGCATTACAGGACAAGCGATTTTTTGCATACCTCGCCGAATTTTCGGTAGGTTCTTGTTTAGCGTGTAGGTATGACTGTAAGCACGGCGCCTAGATTTGACCTTCCTGTGTATATTCATCTTCCTTTCTTCACTTCGCTATCGTCGAAAACGATGCATTCTTGCGTAAGGCAATAATGCGCAATATCGAGGTTTACCCTGGTCCAAGTTTGTTGATATCGTTCCTTGAATCATCATTAAGCCGTATTCCCATCGCGGCTTCGCACACCTACCTCCTGCGAATAAGCTCCGCGATCCGTCTTTCGGCTCCTGTCGCCGTTAGGTCACAGATGCCACTTCCCCCCGGACACCGCAGTCGCAAGTTTGGACAGTCAAGCAGCGCTCACATTACGCGGTCCTCCTCATATTATCAACGCTTTCAGTGAGTGCTGGCAAAGTTCAACTATTGTATATTTCCAATTGGAACGATAATACGAATCATCTTTCATGGATTGAGTTTAGGTGCAAAACGCACTCAACGTAATCATTATCTCTACTACGCTGCCGCGTTCAAGAACTACTGTCAAAACCTCTCTCAAGTAGACATATTCTCTTAACGTTCCCAATGCTTTCATCACTGTTATAAATCATATTCCCCTAACCAGATCGTTGAACATTACGTTACGATTTCTCCGCATTGTATTTTAGATCCGAAATTTGCCTACGGCTATCTAGGTCCTCAATAATGGTCGGCAATCTGTTCCGTCAGTAACTTAGAAAGAAAACGTAATCTGTAGAGTAGAGATTACTCATATGTTTTAAATTGAATTAATTATACTATAGAACTTTTTATACTGACGGCAAGAAAAGGGCAGGCTGCCTCGGTGCAGCGTTCCAAGGCGATTGGAAGTGCCATGGCGCAAGCATGCAGCAAATCACAAAAACGGCGCGTGACTTGACGCAACAAATAAAATTATTATTCGTCTCCAAGAACTCTACGCTGTTGAAATTTATGGAGTGCCGGGTACTCTGAGATTCCGAATTTTTCGCTTTTTCCTTTATTCAAACCAGTACCGTCCCCACCTTTCCTGAGGAGGCAAGTGGCCGCAACGCAACTTCCGCAACATACGAACGTATTTCAATACGCCCGTTTATAGATGCATCTTACTCGCCATCGTGACGTCATTCAGGCACGCCTGCTTATGTAAGGAGTTTGCCCATTTTCTCTACAACCTCTCTCTCACTTAATTGACTGTTCAATAATGAACTTTTTTGAACACAGTTGGAACGTCAGTGACTAAAGATAGTCCCATTTTGTGGGAATCCCGCGCCACCACACTCCAGAGCGCCTCTCGCATTGATTACCCACCCTCATCACCCTCCAAGTCGTAACAGCGTGCATGAACTCTGTGCATGAATAGGTGACAATTTACCGTGTTCAACTGCCGCTTGCGGCCTTTGATTACTATTAGCGTGATCGAGTTTATGACATCTCGATGCCATAAAATAACCACTAAGGCGCGTCGATGACCCGGAGGCTAAAGTGGGATTGAGTTTCGAATGAATGGGTACTTACTGATGCATAAGGGCACCTCGCCATCCCACTGACCATCCGCCTTGCAGTGGAGCAGCTCTCTCCCGATCAGCAGGAAGCCTCCATCGCAGGTCAGGAAAGCGTCGTCGCCAGGCATAAAGAAATCACCGCCAGACCGGTGGCCGGACACACGGCCATGCGGCAATTCAAAATTGTCGCAAGCGCCTCGGGCTGCATCGAAACAAGGCACTCGCTGAAAGCTGACGGGGTGAATATTTCCTGCTTTTTGGAAAGTGCCACAAGTGAAAAGACACCCTACCCCAGATATACGGCAGCTTGGAGCTAGTCTTGCGACGCGAGTGTACTGAATGGCCCTGAAACTGATAATCGATTTGTGCACTGAATGTTGTGTGCAATGGTGCGCTTTCTTAAAGATTATGAAGATCGTGCCAACACATCCCTGGGCACGCATGGCCTTCTGACACACCAGCAGCAGTGCAGACCTCCGAGCACTGCTCCGAGAAGTGTCCAATGCTCATCCTTGCGCCCAGACCTCCTTTATGTGAAAATCTGTGAAGTGTTGCGACAGAATGCAATTAACCCCGCACATATTGGGTGTGTCTCAGTCTGTCAAATTCGTGCGGCGTTTGACGAAACTAAGGAGCCCAAGAGATGTAGCATTTAAGCGAGAAAAAGTACTTTTGGAACATCATTGGGCTCCCTTACCACCCAGAGGTAAGGCCGGGCGTTTCTTTAATATTATAAAGATTTTGAGCACTGCCGATGGGCAACGAGCCACACAACAGCCTTGGGCTCTAAGTCCTTGTCAAAGTGTTTACGTACGGATTTGCTAGAGACTTTAATGCGACGTCGAATATTTTTTCACTGTGGTTAATAGAATTCGAACAACGATTACGATGCTCCGTAATGCGAAATTTGAGCACAGCTGCGTCTTTTCCAGCGGCGCGAACGGCATGGTACATTCGAAGCCCCCTCATGGCCTCTACTTAGGCACTGCAAGTTCCTAGGTCCTCTCGGCGGCAGACGGTTTATACTAGGAAGAGCACCCTGCGAGTGGCTTGGCCGATGCGGGCAGTCTGTCGCGTGCAGCACATTTCACAACTCAACCCTCCAATGGAGCAGAGAGTGACGTGACTGCGAGAAGGCAGCGCGTCGGCGCGTGCGTTGGACACAGGCCTCCCCTTCCCTAGACAGACTGCATCCTCTTATGCAGTGGTGATGAACGACGGCGCGCTAAAACCCCTAAGTGAAGCAAAGGTAAAACTTTCCTGCTTTTCTCCTCTCCTAGCGCGCCACCTCGAGCTTCCTTGGATCATCGAGCTTCCTATTGGCTGAAGCGAAATGGTCACGTGTTAGCGCGCTCTTCTTGGCTCTTCAGCATGCGCCAGCGCCATTGTCGGGGGCAGAAATCGCGCTTAATTTTCTTGTTGTGCGTCAGTTATGGCGGGAAGCGTTTCTCAGGTTTTACTGCTTCTACGCGCTGCGAGGATGCCGAGCTTCTTTTACGCTTACGTGCATGACAACCGTACAACGGGTACGAGGAGGAATGGAAAAGTTTTTTGGTCATTGCGCCTTAAAAAGCAACGTGGCTCGCCAAAAGATCTGGCTGCACAGGATCGGCCGGGAAAACTTTTGATAATGTGCTGGATACATGTCTTTGAAATATGAGTGACCGTTCTTCAGGCGTCAGTAGCCTTTTTTCAGAGGATGTAGTGTAAAGTGCGAGCGAGTGGTCATTCTTCGCAGTTAAAGCCGTTTGGCACGGTTGTAGATGGATTCGTTCGGTCGTAGGCAAAGGAAGCAGTGCTACCCGTTACCCTTTGTTGCAAGAATGCTACAGACGTCTACTCCAGTCATCTTTTTGAGGGAAAGAGCAGGATATGAAAAGTAAAAGCTTGACTCGTCCTCTACTCTCATCCTAAACATTTTTGTACTTTATCTCAAAACTTGGACTGTAGTCGAGTTCTGTCGCAGTATTGTAAACGAGGCTGTTGTCTTAGCCCCACCATTCACGCTCCTGGCTCTCCAAGGCTCTGCAGGCATAGTTTTGATGCCGGGCACAATAAGCGGCTTATTATATTGTAAAAGTCGGACTCGTCCGTAGGGTCGACAAAAAGTTCCGCTTCATGTTTTTTGTGCCCATCCGTTTAAGCTGCTTGCTTCAAAGGTATTGGTTTGATGATGTGAGCATTGCTGAACTTCATTGTTTTCTTGCAGCTACGCACTCCTTTGCTTACGAACTAGACACTAAGGAATTGGTTCTCGCTGTTTGATTGACGCTGTTGACATTGGTCCACGTCCAGCTTTCATGTTGCCCGCATCGTCTGACGTGTTTGTTTTATTCGATTTTGACTGCTTCGCTCACGAACTCGATATTAAAGAGGCGGCTCTCGCTGTTTGACTGAAGTTGTTCGTGCTGCTCGATTTGAAGTCCTAGTTTTAAGTTTCGCGCACTGCTGCACGTATTTGATTCCTTGCAGGTGGACTCCTTCGCACACCAATTCGATACCTAATGGCTGGTTCTCGCTGTTGAAGCCTCTGCTCTTCATGCTGCTGGAGGTGCAGGATGTGGGGACCTGCCCTGCAGCCCCCTGAGTTTGCTTTCCCGCGAGGCACCGTGGAGCAGCACTCTCAACCCAAGGATGAACGCGTTCCCTTGTCATTTACATTAACTGGCAAGAGAGGGCGCCAGCGTCGCTGCGCGGGAGACTGCTGAAGCCCGCCCGCGGGAGATGGGGTCTCTTCGGCTGGGATAATCAGCCTGAGCGGACGCGTCGTTCGGGGCTCCGCTCATCGCCGGCGGGGCGAGGAAGCGACGGGCAGGCAGGCTCCCGTACTCGTCCCGTGCGGCCTGCGGAGTTTATATCCCTTGCCTTAGCGCGGGCGAACATTCGCTCGGAACCTTGCTGGTGAGTCGGACGACCTCGATTCATTAGCGTGCCTTGTTGCTACCTGGCGTTATTGTTTCTATAGCAATAAATGCCTGTTTGTGTCAGCCAATGTGTCGTTCCTTTGTTCCCCCAGAGCAAGGCTCGCCGTGGTCGGCGAGCGCTCGGTAGCGTACGCGATCACGGGGTGGGGTCCGGGCGCCTTTGAACCATGTCAGCCGCGATTGAGCGGGGAGAATGTACTTACCTCCCCTATTAAAACCCCACATCTGGCGCCCAACGTGGGGCCTGCTCTTGGAACATTGGACGACTGTCGATTCGGTTCGAGGAACGCTCTTTGTCCGGACTTGACAAGTGCTAGGCCTAGAGTGAATTTTGATCGCTAGGACCTGCGGCATGCTTTCTTGAGTGCGAGGTGTATTGCTCTGCAGCATGTTTGAACTTTTCGACATGCTCAGCACATTTTTTTCCCCTGGAGATTCTTTGCGAGAATCACTTGGTCCGCATCGAGGGAGCGCGAGGCCTAGCGCCCGCGGAGTCGCCGAGCCCGAAGCGAGTGAGTACGGAAGCCGCGTGGGTGGTCCGAGTTTCTGTATATATTTTCTCTACTGTCTCTTCGACTCTGGGAGTCGCGGCTCCGGGAGCCGGGTGGCCTGGGGCCACGGGTGCCGCTACGAGCTCGCTGGTATTGCAGCTCGGCACCGGCGCTCCGACACCGCCCGATACGGTGGGCGTCCACCGCTCAGAAGCTGCTTTGTGCAGTGAGCGGGGTAGGACCACCCCACAAAGCTGACGTCTCCTCGCGGCTGCGCGCACATACCCCGTTTCGGGTCTTTGTTGTGGCCACGGTCGTTGTCGGAGTGGTA
The DNA here is from genome assembly GCA_030143305.2 of Amblyomma americanum. Lineage (NCBI taxonomy): Eukaryota > Metazoa > Arthropoda > Arachnida > Ixodida > Ixodidae > Amblyomma > Amblyomma americanum. The sequence goes on along the minus strand of JARKHS020015464.1, from coordinate 72,871 downwards.
GTTAGGCCTGAGGTTTTCGGGGCTGCTTGCACCACGTTGAAAGAGACGCGACCACCGGACCGTGTCGTTGAGAGGGGGCGCAATTTGCTGCCCGCCCGTTTTTTTTCTAACCTCGCACGAACTGAGCAGTCTCGTTCAACTCAAGAAAGGGCTTTGTTCACTCGAAATTTGCGTTTGCACAGCCGCCGACACGTTTTGCTAGCGAGTTAGGCATTGTGCCACGAGGCCCTTGCGGATGCCGTTTCCCCTCCCGTGACCTACGTTAAAGGTACGCCGAGAGCGTTTCGGCAATTTTGCAGATCCGGTGGAGCCACCCAGGCTTGCTGTCCGGTGCACATCGTCTCGCTGCCACCTGCTGCGACGGAGCGGCCTGTATCCTGTTCGCCGCATCCATCCGGGGCAGCTGTGGCGAGACCAGTCAGCAGTCACCTCCGGCTGCTGCTGCCCTGGCGACTACTGCAGGATCCTGGCCTGCAGTTTTCCCACCGGCCTTCGATTCGCGGGCCTGCGGACACGGTAGTCCGCGGGCCATACGAGTCGTCCCAGCGGAGACCTTCACGCCGCCTTCGGAATACCGCGGAAGTCTGCGTGGACGCTGTCGGCGTGACCTCCGCTTCAAGACGTGCCTCAAGGACATGAAGACCAGGAGACTCCTCCATAGCATGTACCTTCAGGCGCGTGGGTCTATTTAAAGTTGGGGGGATGTGGGGACCTGCCCTGCAGCCCCCTGAGTTTGCTTTCCCGCGAGGCACCGTGCAGCAGCAGTCTCACCCCGAGGATGAACGCGTTCCCTTGTCAGTTACATGAACTGGCAAGAGAGGGCGCCAGCGTCGCTGCGCGGGAGACTGCTGAAACCCGCCCGCGGGAGATGGGGTCTCTTCGGCTGGGATAATCAGCCTCGAGCGGACGCGTCGCTCGCGGCTCCGCTCTTCGCCGGCGGGGCGAGGAAGCGACGGGGAGACAGGCTCCCATACTCGACCCGTCCGGCCTGCGGAGTATGTATCCCTTGCCCTAGCGCGGGCGAACATTCGCTCGGAACCTTGCTGGTGAGTCGGACGATCTCGATTCATTAGCGTGCCTTGTTGCTAGCTGGCGTTATTGTTTCTGTAGCAATAAATGCCTGTTTGTGTCAGCCAATGTGTCGTTCCTTTGTTCCCCCAGAGCAAGGCCCGCCGTGGTCGGCAACCGCTCGGTAGCGTACGCGATCACAGGGTGGGGTACGGGAGGCTATGAACCATGTCAGCCGCGATTGAGCGGGGAGAACGTACTTATCTTCCCAATTAAAACCCCACAAGGCCTAGCGTTCCGTTTCGCGCACTGCTGAACGTATTTGTTTCCTTGCAGGTGGACTCCTTTGCTTACAAACTCGACACCTAATGGGTCGTTCTCACTGCTGAAGCCCCGCTGTTCATGCTGCTGGATGTGCAAGTCAAGCTTTTTGTTTCGCGCACTGCTGCATGTATTTTTTCGTTGCAGGTGGACTCCGTTGCTTACAAACTAGATACCTAATGGGTTGCTCTCGCTACTGAAGCCTCCGCTGTTCATGATGCTCGAGATGCAGGAATAACTTTATATTTCGCGCACTTCTGCACATATTTGTTTCGTTTCAGGTGGACTGCTTAGCTCACCAACTCGATACCTAATGGGTGGTTCTCGCAACTGAAGCCCCCACTGTTCATGCTGATGGAGGTGTAGGCATAGCCTTATGTTTCGCGCACTGCCGCACGCAATCATCTCGTTGCAGGTGGACTCATCCGCTCATCAGCTCGATACCTAATAGGTGGTTCTCTCTGTTGGAGCCCCCGCTGTTCATGCTGCTCGAGGTGCAGGCCTAGATTTATGCTTCGCGCATTGCTGCACGTGTTTGTTTCGTTTCAGGTAAAATCCTTTGCACACCGACTCGAAACCTAATGGGTGGTGCTCGCAGTTGGAGCCTAGGTTTATGTTTCGCGCACTGCCGCACGTATTCATTTCGTTGCAGGTGGACTCCTGCGCTCACCAACTCGATACCTAATGGGTGGTGCTCGCTGTTGGAGCCCCCGCTGCTCATGCTGCTCGAGGTGCAGGCCTAGGTTTATGTTTCGCGCACTGCCGCACGTATTCATTTCGTTGCAGGTGGACTCCTGCGCTCAACAAATCGATACCTAATGGGTGGTGCTCGCTGTTGGAGCCCCCGCTGCTCATGCTGCTCGAGGTGCAGGCCTAGATTTATGTTTCGCGCACTGCCGCACGTATTCATTTCGTTGCAGGTGGACTCCTGCGCTCACCAACTCGATACCTAATGGGTGGTGCTCGCTGTTGGAGCCCCCGCTGCTCATGCTGCTCGAGGTGCAGACCTAGGTTTATAATTCGCGCACTGGCGCACGTATTCATTTCGTTGCAGGTGGACTCCTGCGCTCACCAACTCGATACCTAATGGGTAATGCTCGCTGCTGGAGCCCCGCTGTTCATGCTGCTCGAGGTGCAGGCCTAGGTTTATGTTTCGAGCACTGCCGCACGTATTCACTTCGTTGCAGTTGGACTCCTGCGCTCACCAACTCGATACCTAATGGGTGGTGCTCGCTGTTGGAGCCCCCGCTGTTCATGCTGCTCGAGGTGCAGGCATAGGTTTATGTTTCGCGCACTGCCGCACGTATTCATTTCGTTGCAGGTGGACTCCTGCGCTCCTCAACTCGATACCTAATGGGTGGTGCTCGCTGTTGGAGCCCCGCTGTTCACGCTGCTCGAGGTGCAGACCTAGGTTTAAGTTTCGCGCACTGCCGCACGTATTCATTTCGTTGCAGGTGGACTCCTGCGCTCCCCAACTCGATACCTAATGGGTGGTGCTCGCTGTAGGAGCCCCGCTGTTCATGCTGCTCGAGGTGCAGACCTAGGTTTAAGTTTCGCGCACTGCCGCACGTATTCATTTCGTTGCAGGTGGACTCCTGCGCTTCCCTACTCGATACCTAATGGGTGGTGCTCGCTGTTGGAGCCCCGCTGTTCATGCTGCTCGAGGTGCAGGCATAGGTTTATGTTTCGCGCACTGCCGCACGTATTCATTTCGTTGCAGGTGGACTCCTGCGCTCACCAACTCGGTACCTAATTGGTGGTGCTCGCTGTTGGAACCCCGCAGTTCATGCTGCTCGAGGTGCAGGCATAGGTGTATGTTTCGCGCACTGCCGCATGTATTCATTTCGTTGCAGGTGGACTCCTGCGCTCACCAACTCGATACCTAATGGGTGGTGCTCGCTGTTGGAGCCCCCGCTGCTCATGCTGCTCGAGGTGCAGGCCTAGGTTTATGTTTCGCGCACTGCCGCACGTATTCATTTCGTTGCAGGTGGACTCCTGCGCTCAACAAATCGATACCTAATGGGTGGTGCTCGCTGTTGGAGCCCCCGCTGCTCATGCTGCTCGAGGTGCAGGCCTAGATTTATGTTTCGCGCACTGCCGCACGTATTCATTTCGTTGCAGGTGGACTCCTGCGCTCACCAACTCGATACCTAATGGGTGGTGCTCGCTGTTGGAGCCCCCGCTGCTCATGCTGCTCGAGGTGCAGACCTAGGTTTATAATTCGCGCACTGGCGCACGTATTCATTTCGTTGCAGGTGGACTCCTGCGCTCACCAACTCGATACCTAATGGGTAATGCTCGCTGCTGGAGCCCCGCTGTTCATGCTGCTCGAGGTGCAGGCCTAGGTTTATGTTTCGAGCACTGCCGCACGTATTCACTTCGTTGCAGTTGGACTCCTGCGCTCACCAACTCGATACCTAATGGGTGGTGCTCGCTGTTGGAGCCCCCGCTGTTCATGCTGCTCGAGGTGCAGGCATAGGTTTATGTTTCGCGCACTGCCGCACGTATTCATTTCGTTGCAGGTGGACTCCTGCGCTCCTCAACTCGATACCTAATGGGTGGTGCTCGCTGTTGGAGCCCCGCTGTTCACGCTGCTCGAGGTGCAGACCTAGGTTTATGTTTCGCGCACTGCCGCACGTATTCATTTCGTTGCAGGTGGACTCCTGCGCTCCCCAACTCGATACCTAATGGGTGGTGCTCGCTGTAGGAGCCCCGCTGTTCATGCTGCTCGAGGTGCAGACCTAGGTTTAAGTTTCGCGCACTGCCGCACGTATTCATTTCGTTGCAGGTGGACTCCTGCGCTTCCCTACTCGATACCTAATGGGTGGTGCTCGCTGTTGGAGCCCCGCTGTTCATGCTGCTCGAGGTGCAGGCATAGGTTTATGTTTCGCGCACTGCCGCACGTATTCATTTCGTTGCAGGTGGACTCCTGCGCTCACCAACTCGATACCTAATTGGTGGTGCTCGCTGTTGGAACCCCGCAGTTCATGCTGCTCGAGGTGCAGGCATAGGTGTATGTTTCGCGCACTGCCGCATGTATTCATTTCGTTGCAGGTGGACTCCTGCGCTTCCCTACTCGATACCTAATGGGTGGTGCTCGCTGTTGGAGCCCCGCTGTTCATGCTGCTCGAGGTTCAGACCTAGGATTAAGTTTTGTGCACTGCCGCACGTATTCATTTCGTTGCAGGTGGGCTCCTGCGCTCCACAACTCGATACCTAATGGGTGGTGCTCGCTGTTGGAGCCCCCGCTGTTCATGCTGCTCGAGGTGCAGGCCTAGATTTATGCTTCGCGCATTGCTGCACGTGTTTGTTTCGTTTCAGGTAAAATCCTTTGCACACCGACTCGAAACCTAATGGGTGGTGCTCGCAGTTGGAGCCTAGGTTTATGTTTCGCGCACTGCCGCACGTATTCATTTCGTTGCAGGTGGACTCCTGCGCTCACCAACTCGATACCTAATGGGTGGTGCTCGCTGTTGGAGCCCCCGCTGTTCATGCTGCTCGAGGTGCAGGCATAGGTTTATGTTTCGCGCACTGCCGCACGTATTCATTTCGTTGCAGGTGGACTCCTGCGCTCACCAACTCGATACCTAATGGGTGGTGCTCGCTGTTGGAGCCCCCGCTGTTCATGCTGCTCGAGGTGCAGGCATAGGTTTATGTTTCGCGCACTGCCGCACGTATTCATTTCGTTGCAGGTGGACTCCTGCGCTCACCAACTCGATACCTAATGGGTGGTGCTCGCTGTTGGAGCCCCCGCTGTTCATGCTGCTCGAGGTGCAGACCTAGGTTTATATTTCGCGCACTGGCGCACGTATTCATTTCGTTGCAGGTGGACTCCTGCGCTCACCAACTCGATACCTAATGGGTGGTGCTCGCTGCTGGAGCCCCGCTGTTCATGCTGCTCGAGGTGCAGGCCTAGGTTTATGTTTCGCGCACTGCCGCACGTATTCACTTCGTTGCAGGTGGACTCCTGCGCTCACCAACTCGATACCTAATGGGTGGTGCTCGCTGTTGGAGCCCGCGCTGTTCATGCTGCTCGAGGTGCAGGCATAGGTTTATGTTTCGCGCACTGCCGCACGTATTCATTTCGTTGCAGGTGGACTCCTGCGCTCCTCAACTCGATACCTAATGGGTGGTGCTCGCTGTTGGAGCCCCGCTGTTCATGCTGCTCGAGGTGCAGGCATAGGTTTATGTTTCGCGCACTGCCGCACGTATTCATTTCGTTGCAGGTGGACTCCTGCGCTCCCCAACTCGATACCTAATGGGTGGTGCTCGCTGTAGGAGCCCCGCTGTTCATGCTGCTCGAGGTGCAGGCATAGGTTTATGTTTCGCGCACTGCCGCACGTATTCATTTCGTTGCAGGTGGACTCCTGCGCTCCCCAACTCGATACCTAATGGGTGGTGCTCGCTGTTGGAGCCCCGCTGTTCATGCTGCTCGAGGTGCAGGCATAGGTTTATGTTTCGCGCACTGCCGCACGTATTCATTTCGTTGCAGGTGGACTCCTGCGCTCACCAACTCGATACCTAATGGGTGGTGCTCGCTGTTGGAGCCCCGCTGTTCATGCTGCTCGAGGTGCAGGCATAGGTTTATGTTTCGCGCACTGCCGCACGTATTCATTTCGTTGCAGGTGGACTCCTGCGCTCACCAACTCGATACCTAATGGGTGGTGCTCGCTGTTGGAGCCCCCGCTGCTCATGCTGCTCGAGGTGCAGGCCTAGGTTTATGTTTCGCGCACTGCCGCACGTATTCATTTCGTTGCAGGTGGACTCCTGCGCTCAACAAATCGATACCTAATGGGTGGTGCTCGCTGTTGGAGCCCCCGCTGCTCATGCTGCTCGAGGTGCAGGCCTAGATTTATGTTTCGCGCACTGCCGCACGTATTCATTTCGTTGCAGGTGGACTCCTGCGCTCACCAACTCGATACCTAATGGGTGGTGCTCGCTGTTGGAGCCCCCGCTGCTCATGCTGCTCGAGGTGCAGACCTAGGTTTATAATTCGCGCACTGGCGCACGTATTCATTTCGTTGCAGGTGGACTCCTGCGCTCACCAACTCGATACCTAATGGGTAATGCTCGCTGCTGGAGCCCCGCTGTTCATGCTGCTCGAGGTGCAGGCCTAGGTTTATGTTTCGAGCACTGCCGCACGTATTCACTTCGTTGCAGTTGGACTCCTGCGCTCACCAACTCGATACCTAATGGGTGGTGCTCGCTGTTGGAGCCCCCGCTGTTCATGCTGCTCGAGGTGCAGGCATAGGTTTATGTTTCGCGCACTGCCGCACGTATTCATTTCGTTGCAGGTGGACTCCTGCGCTCCTCAACTCGATACCTAATGGGTGGTGCTCGCTGTTGGAGCCCCGCTGTTCACGCTGCTCGAGGTGCAGACCTAGGTTTGTGTTTCGCGCACTGCCGCACGTATTCATTTCGTTGCAGGTGGACTCCTGCGCTCCCCAACTCGATACCTAATGGGTGGTGCTCGCTGTAGGAGCCCCGCTGTTCATGCTGCTCGAGGTGCAGACCTAGGTTTAAGTTTCGCGCACTGCCGCACGTATTCATTTCGTTGCAGGTGGACTCCTGCGCTTCCCTACTCGATACCTAATGGGTGGTGCTCGCTGTTGGAGCCCCGCTGTTCATGCTGCTCGAGGTGCAGGCATAGGTTTATGTTTCGCGCACTGCCGCACGTATTCATTTCGTTGCAGGTGGACTCCTGCGCTCACCAACTCGGTACCTAATTGGTGGTGCTCGCTGTTGGAACCCCGCAGTTCATGCTGCTCGAGGTGCAGGCATAGGTGTATGTTTCGCGCACTGCCGCATGTATTCATTTCGTTGCAGGTGGACTCCTGCGCTTCCCTACTCGATACCTAATGGGTGGTGCTCGCTGTTGGAGCCCCGCTGTTCATGCTGCTCGAGGTGCAGACCTAGGATTAAGTTTCGTGCACTGCCGCACGTATTCATTTCGTTGCAGGTGGGCTCCTGCGCTCCACAACTCGATACCTAATGGGTGGTGCTCGCTGTTGGAGCCCCCGCTGTTCATGCTGCTCGAGGTGCAGGCATAGGTTTATGTTTCGCGCACTGCCGCATGTATTCATTTCCTTGCAGGTGGACTCCTGCGCTCCCCAACAAGATACCTAATGGGTGGTGCTCGCTGTTAGAGCCCCCGCTGTTCATGCTGCTCGAGGTGCAGGCATAGGTTTATGTTTCGCGCACTGGCGCACGTATTTATTTCGTTGCAGGTGGACTCCTGCGCTCCCCAACTCGATACCTAATGGGTGGTGCTAGCTGTTGGAGCCCCCGCTGTTCATGCTGCTCGAGGTGCAGGCATAGGTTTATGTTTCGCGCACTGCAGCTCGTACTTATTTCGTTGCAGGTGGACTCCTGCGCTCCCCAACTCGATACCTAATTGGTGGCGTTCGCTGTTGGAGCCCCGCTGTTCATGCCGCTCGAGGTACAGACCTAGGTTTAAGTTTCGCGCACTGCCGCACGTATTCATTTCGTTGCAGGTGGACTCCTGCGCTCACCAACTCGATACCTAATGGGTGGTGCTCGCTGTTGGAGCCCACGCTGTTCATGCTGCTCGAGGTGCAGGCATAGGTTTATGTCACGCGCACTGCAGCACGTATTTATTTCGTTGCAGGTGGACTCCTGCGCTCCCCAACTCGATACCTAATTGGTGGTGTTCGCTGTTGGAGCCCCGCTGTTCATGCTGCTCGAGGTGCAGGCATAGGTTTATGTTTCGCGCACTGCCGCATGTATTCATTTCCTTGCAGGTGGACTCCTGCGCTCATCAGCTCGATACTTAATGGGTGGTGCTCGCTGTAGGAGCCCCGCTGTTCGTGCTGCTCGAGGTGCAGGCATAGGTTTATGTTTCGCGCACTGCAGGACGTATTTATTTCGTTGCAGGTTGACTCCTGCGCTCCCCAACTCGATTCCTAATTGGTGGTGTTCGCTGTTGGAGGCCCGCTGTTCATGCTGCTCGAGGTACAGACCTAGGTTTAAGTTTTGCGCAGTGCCGCACGTATTCATTTCGTTGCAGGTGGACTACTGCGCTCACCAACTCGATACCTAATGGGTGGTGCTCGCTGTTGGAGCCCACGCTGTTCATGCTGCTCGAGGTGCAGGGATACGTTTATATTTGGCGCACTGCCTCACGTATTCATTTCGTTGCAGGTGCACTCCTGCGCTCATCAGCTCGATACTTAATGGGTGGTGCTCGCTGTTGGAGCCCCCGCTGCTCATGCTGCTCGAGGTGCAGGCCTAGGTTTATGTTTCGCGCACTGCCGCACGTATTCATTTCGTTGCAGGTGGACTCCTGCGCTCAACAAATCGATACCTAATGGGTGGTGCTCGCTGTTGGAGCCCCCGCTGCTCATGCTGCTCGAGGTGCAGGCCTAGATTTATGTTTCGCGCACTGCCGCACGTATTCATTTCGTTGCAGGTGGACTCCTGCGCTCACCAACTCGATACCTAATGGGTGGTGCTCGCTGTTGGAGCCCCCGCTGCTCATGCTGCTCGAGGTGCAGACCTAGGTTTATAATTCGCGCACTGGCGCACGTATTCATTTCGTTGCAGGTGGACTCCTGCGCTCACCAACTCGATACCTAATGGGTAATGCTCGCTGCTGGAGCCCCGCTGTTCATGCTGCTCGAGGTGCAGGCCTAGGTTTATGTTTCGAGCACTGCCGCACGTATTCACTTCGTTGCAGTTGGACTCCTGCGCTCACCAACTCGATACCTAATGGGTGGTGCTCGCTGTTGGAGCCCCCGCTGTTCATGCTGCTCGAGGTGCAGGCATAGGTTTATGTTTCGCGCACTGCCGCACGTATTCATTTCGTTGCAGGTGGACTCCTGCGCTCCTCAACTCGATACCTAATGGGTGGTGCTCGCTGTTGGAGCCCCGCTGTTCACGCTGCTCGAGGTGCAGACCTAGGTTTAGGTTTCGCGCACTGCCGCACGTATTCATTTCGTTGCAGGTGGACTCCTGCGCTCCCCAACTCGATACCTAATGGGTGGTGCTCGCTGTAGGAGCCCCGCTGTTCATGCTGCTCGAGGTGCAGACCTAGGTTTAAGTTTCGCGCACTGCCGCACGTATTCATTTCGTTGCAGGTGGACTCCTGCGCTTCCCTACTCGATACCTAATGGGTGGTGCTCGCTGTTGGAGCCCCGCTGTTCATGCTGCTCGAGGTGCAGGCATAGGTTTATGTTTCGCGCACTGCCGCACGTATTCATTTCGTTGCAGGTGGACTCCTGCGCTCACCAACTCGATACCAAATTGGTGGTGCTCGCTGTTGGAACCCCGCAGTTCATGCTGCTCGAGGTGCAGGCATAGGTGTATGTTTCGCGCACTGCCGCATGTATTCATTTCGTTGCAGGTGGACTCCTGCGCTTCCCTACTCGATACCTAATGGGTGGTGCTCGCTTTTGGAGCCCCGCTGTTCATGCTGCTCGAGGTGCAGACCTAGGATTAAGTTTCGTGCACTGCCGCACGTATTCATTTCGTTGCAGGTGGGCTCCTGCGCTCCACAACTCGATACCTAATGGGTGGTGCTCGCTGTTGGAGCCCCCGCTGTTCATGCTGCTCGAGGTGCAGGCATAGGTTTATGTTTCGCGCACTGCCGCATGTATTCATTTCCTTGCAGGTGGACTCCTGCGCTCCCCAACAAGATACCTAATGGGTGGTGCTCGCTGTAAGAGCCCCCGCTGTTCATGCTGCTCGAGGTGCAGGCATAGGTTTATGTTTCGCGCACTGGCGCACGTATTTATTTCGTTGCAGGTGGACTCCTGCGCTCCCCAACTCGACACCTAATGGGTGGTGCTAGCTGTTGGAGCCCCCGCTGTTCATGCTGCTCGAGGTGCAGGCATAGGTTTATGTTTCGCGCACTGCCGCACGTATTCATTTCGTTGCAGGTGGACTCCTGCGCTCACCAACTCGATACCTAATGGGTGGTGCTAGCTGTTGGAGCCCCCGCTGTTCATGCTGCTCGAGGTGCAGGCATAGGTTTATGTTTCGCGCACTGCCGCACGTATTCATTTCGTTGCAGGTGGACTGCTGCGCTCACCAACTCGATACCTAATTGGTGGTGCTCGCTGTTGGAGCCCCCGCTGTTCATGCTGCTCGAGGTGCTGGCATAGGTTTATGTTTCGCGCACTGCAGCACGTACTTATTTCGTTGCAGGTGGACTCCTGCGCTCCCCAACTCGATACCTAATTGGTGGTGTTCGCTGTTGGAGCCCCGCTGTTCATGCTGCTCGAGGTACAGACCTAGGTTTAAGTTTCGCGCACTGCCGCACGTATTCATTTCGTTGCAGGTGGACTCCTGCGCTCACCAACTCGATACCTAATGGGTGGTGCTCGCTGTTGGAGCCCCGCTGTTCACGCTGCTCGAGGTGCAGACCTAGGTTTAAGTTTCGCGCACTGCCGCACGTATTCATTTCGTTGCAGGTGGACTCCTGCGCTCCCCAACTCGATACCTAATGGGTGGTGCTCGCTGTAGGAGCCCCGCTGTTCATGCTGCTCGAGGTGCAGACCTAGGTTTAAGTTTCGCGCACTGCCGCACGTATTCATTTCGTTGCAGGTGGACTCCTGCGCTTCCCTACTCGATACCTAATGGGTGGTGCTCGCTGTTGGAGCCCCGCTGTTCATGCTGCTCGAGGTGCAGGCATAGGTTTATGTTTCGCGCACTGCCGCACGTATTCATTTCGTTGCAGGTGGACTCCTGCGCTCACCAACTCGATACCTAATGGGTGGTGCTAGCTGTTGGAGCCCCCGCTGTTCATGCTGCTCGAGGTGCAGGCATAGGTTTATGTTTCGCGCACTGCCGCACGTATTCATTTCGTTGCAGGTGGACTGCTGCGCTCACCAACTCGATACCTAATTGGTGGTGCTCGCTGTTGGAGCCCCCGCTGTTCATGCTGCTCGAGGTGCTGGCATAGGTTTATGTTTCGCGCACTGCAGCTTGTACTTATTTCGTTGCAGGTGGACTCCTGCGCTCCCCAACTCGATACCTAATTGGTGGCGTTCGCTGTTGGAGCCCCGCTGTTCATGCTGCTCGAGGTACAGACCTAGGTTTAAGTTTCGCGCACTGCCGCACGTATTCATTTCGTTGCAGGTGGACTCCTGCGCTCACCAACTCGATACCTAATGGGTGGTGCTCGCTGTTGGAGCCCACGCTGTTCATGCTGCTCGAGGTGCAGGCATAGGTTTATGTCACGCGCACTGCAGCACGTATTTATTTCGTTGCAGGTGGACTCCTGCGCTCCCCAACTCGATACCTAATTGGTGGTGTTCGCTGTTGGAGCCCCGCTGTTCATGCTGCTCGAGGTGCAGGCATAGGTTTATGTTTCGCGCACTGCCGCATGTATTCATTTCCTTGCAGGTGGACTCCTGCGCTCATCAGCTCGATACTTAATGGGTGGTGCTCGCTGTAGGAGCCCCGCTGTTCGTGCTGCTCGAGGTGCAGGCATAGGTTTATGTTTCGCGCACTGCAGGACGTATTTATTTCGTTGCAGGTTGACTCCTGCGCTCCCCAACTCGATTCCTAATTGGTGGTGTTCGCTGTTGGAGGCCCGCTGTTCATGCTGCTCGAGGTACAGACCTAGGTTTAAGTTTTGCGCAGTGCCGCACGTATTCATTTCGTTGCAGGTGGACTACTGCGCTCACCAACTCGATACCTAATGGGTGGTGCTCGCTGTTGGAGCCCACGCTGTTCATGCTGCTCGAGGTGCAGGGATACGTTTATATTTGGCGCACTGCCTCACGTATTCATTTCGTTGCAGGTGCACTCCTGCGCTCATCAGCTCGATACTTAATGGGTGGTGCTCGCTGTTGGAGCCCCCGCTGCTCATGCTGCTCGAGGTGCAGGCCTAGGTTTATGTTTCGCGCACTGCCGCACGTATTCATTTCGTTGCAGGTGGACTCCTGCGCTCAACAAATCGATACCTAATGGGTGGTGCTCGCTGTTGGAGCCCCCGCTGCTCATGCTGCTCGAGGTGCAGGCCTAGATTTATGTTTCGCGCACTGCCGCACGTATTCATTTCGTTGCAGGTGGACTCCTGCGCTCACCAACTCGATACCTAATGGGTGGTGCTCGCTGTTGGAGCCCCCGCTGCTCATGCTGCTCGAGGTGCAGACCTAGGTTTATAATTCGCGCACTGGCGCACGTATTCATTTCGTTGCAGGTGGACTCCTGCGCTCACCAACTCGATACCTGATGGGTAATGCTCGCTGCTGGAGCCCCGCTGTTCATGCTGCTCGAGGTGCAGGCCTAGGTTTATGTTTCGAGCACTGCCGCACGTATTCACTTCGTTGCAGTTGGACTCCTGCGCTCACCAACTCGATACCTAATGGGTGGTGCTCGCTGTTGGAGCCCCCGCTGTTCATGCTGCTCGAGGTGCAGGCATAGGTTTATGTTTCGCGCACTGCCGCACGTATTCATTTCGTTGCAGGTGGACTCCTGCGCTCCTCAACTCGATACCTAATGGGTGGTGCTCGCTGTTGGAGCCCCGCTGTTCACGCTGCTCGAGGTGCAGACCTAGGTTTAGGTTTCGCGCACTGCCGCACGTATTCATTTCGTTGCAGGTGGACTCCTGCGCTCCCCAACTCGATACCTAATGGGTGGTGCTCGCTGTAGGAGCCCCGCTGTTCATGCTGCTCGAGGTGCAGACCTAGGTTTAAGTTTCGCGCACTGCCGCACGTATTCATTTCGTTGCAGGTGGACTCCTGCGCTTCCCTACTCGATACCTAATGGGTGGTGCTCGCTGTTGGAGCCCCGCTGTTCATGCTGCTCGAGGTGCAGGCATAGGTTTATGTTTCGTGCACTGCCGCACGTATTCATTTCGTTGCAGGTGGACTCCTGCGCTCACCAACTCGATACCAAATTGGTGGTGCTCGCTGTTGGAACCCCGCAGTTCATGCTGCTCGAGGTGCAGGCATAGGTGTATGTTTCGCGCACTGCCGCATGTATTCATTTCGTTGCAGGTGGACTCCTGCGTTTCCCTACTCGATACCTAATGGGTGGTGCTCGCTTTTGGAGCCCCGCTGTTCATGCTGCTCGAGGTGCAGACCTAGGATTAAGTTTCGTGCACTGCCGCACGTATTCATTTCGTTGCAGGTGGGCTCCTGCGCTCCACAACTCGATACCTAATGGGTGGTGCTCGCTGTTGGAGCCCCCGCTGTTCATGCTGCTCGAGGTGCAGGCATAGGTTTATGTTTCGCGCACTGCCGCATGTATTCATTTCCTTGCAGGTGGACTCCTGCGCTCCCCAACAAGATACCTAATGGGTGGTGCTCGCTGTTAGAGCCCCCGCTGTTCATGCTGCTCGAGGTGCAGGCATAGGTTTATGTTTCGCGCACTGGCGCACGTATTTATTTCGTTGCAGGTGGACTCCTGCGCTCCCCAACTCGATACCTAATGGGTGGTGCTAGCTGTTGGAGCCCCCGCTGTTCATGCTGCTCGAGGTGCAGGCATAGGTTTATGTTTCGCGCACTGCCGCACGTATTCATTTCGTTGCAGGTGGACTCCTGCGCTCACCAACTCGATACCTAATGGGTGGTGCTAGCTGTTGGAGCCCCCGCTGTTCATGCTGCTCGAGGTGCAGGCATAGGTTTATGTTTCGCGCACTGCCGCACGTATTCATTTCGTTGCAGGTGGAATGCTGCGCTCACCAACTCGATACCTAATTGGTGGTGCTCGCTGTTGGAGCCCCCGCTGTTCATGCTGCTCGAGGTGCTGGCATAGGTTTATGTTTCGCGCACTGCAGCACGTACTTATTTCGTTGCAGGTGGACTCCTGCGCTCCCCAACTCGATACCTAATTGGTGGTGTTCGCTGTTGGAGCCCCGCTGTTCATGCTGCTCGAGGTACAGACCTAGGTTTAAGTTTCGCGCACTGCCGCACGTATTCATTTCGTTGCAGGTGGACTCCTGCGCTCACCAACTAGATACCTAATGGGTGGTGCTCGCTGTTGGAGCCCACGCTGTTCATGCTGCTCGAGGTGCAGGCATAGGTTTATGTCACGCGCACTGCAGCACGTATTTATTTCGTTGCAGGTGGACTCCTGCGCTCCCCAACTCGATACCTAATTGGTGGTGTTCGCTGTTGGAGCCCCGCTGTTCATGCTGCTCGAGGTGCAGGCATAGGTTTATGTTTCGCGCACTGCCGCATGTATTCATTTCCTTGCAGGTGGACTCCTGCGCTCATCAGCTCGATACTTAATGGGTGGTGCTCGCTGTAGGAGCCCCGCTGTTCGTGCTGCTCGAGGTGCAGGCATAGGTTTATGTTTCGCGCACTGCAGGACGTATTTATTTCGTTGCAGGTTGACTCCTGCGCTCCCCAACTCGATTCCTAATTGGTGGTGTTCGCTGTTGGAGGCCCGCTGTTCATGCTGCTCGAGGTACAGACCTAGGTTTAAGTTTTGCGCAGTGCCGCACGTATTCATTTCGTTGCAGGTGGACTACTGCGCTCACCAACTCGATACCTAATGGGTGGTGCTCGCTGTTGGAGCCCACGCTGTTCATGCTGCTCGAGGTGCAGGGATACGTTTATATTTGGCGCACTGCCTCACGTATTCATTTCGTTGCAGGTGCACTCCTGCGCTCATCAGCTCGATACTTAATGGGTGGTGCTCGCTGTTGGAGCCCAGCTGTTCATGCTGCTCGAGGTGCAGACCTAGGTTTAAGTTTCGCGCACTGCCGCACGTATTCATTTCGTTGCAGGTGGACTCCTGCGCTTCCCTACTCGATACCTAATGGGTGGTGCTCGCTGTTGGAGCCCCGCTGTTCATGCTGCTCGAGGTGCAGACCTAGGATTAAGTTTCGCGCACTGCCGCACGTATTCATTTCGTTGCAGGTGGACTCCTGCGCTCTACAACTCGATACCTAATGGGTGGTGCTCGCTGTTGGAGCCCCCGCTGTTCATGCTGCTCGAGGTGCAGGCATAGGTGTATGTCTCGCGCACTGCCGCATGTATTTATTTCGTTGCAGGTGGGCTCCTGCGCTCCCCAACTCGATACCTAATGGGTGGTGCTCGCTGTTGCAGCCCCCGCTGTTTATGCTGCTCGAGGTACAGGCATAGGTTTATGTTTTGCGCACTGCCGCACGTATTCATTTCGGTGCAGGTGGACTCCTGCGCTCCCCAACTCGATACCTAATGGGTGGTGCTCGCTGTTGGAGCCCCAGCTGTTGATGCTGCTCGAGGTGCAGGCATAGGTTTATGTTTCGCGCACTGCCGCACGTATTCATTTCGTTGCAGGTGGACTCCTGCGCTCACCAACTCGGTACCTAATTGGTGGTGCTCGCTTTTGGAACCCCACAGTTCATGCTGCTCGAGGTGCAGGCATAGGTGTATGTTTCGCGCACTGCCGCATGTATTCATTTCGTTGCAGGTGGACTCCTGCGCTTCCCTACTCGATACTTAATGGGTGGTGCTCGCTGTTGGAGCCCCGCTGTTCATGATGCTCGAGGTGCAGACCTAGGATTAAGTTTCGTGCACTGCCGCACGTATTCATTTCGTTGCAGGTGGGCTCCTGCGCTCCACAACTCGATACCTAATGGGTGGTGCTCGCTGTTGGAGCCCCCGCTGTTCATGCTGCTCGAGGTGCAGGCATAGGTTTATGTTTCGCGCACTGCCGCACGTATTCATTTCGTTGCAGGTGGACTCCTGCGCTCACCAACTCGGTACCTAATTGGTGGTGCTCGCTGTTGGAACCCCGCAGTTCATGCTGCTCGAGGTGCAGGCATAGGTGTATGTTTCGCGCACTGCCGCATGTATTCATTTCGTTGCAGGTGGACTCCTGCGCTTCCCTACTCGATACCTAATGGGTGGTGCTCGCTGTTGGAGCCCCCGCTGTTCATGCTGCTCGAGGTGCAGACCTAGGATTAAGTTTCGTGCACTGCCGCACGTATTCATTTCGTTGCAGGTGGGCTCCTGCGCTCCACAACTCGATACCTAATGGGTGGTGCTCGCTGTTGGAGCCCCCGCTGTTCATGCTGCTCGAGGTGCAGGCATAGGTTTATGTTTCGCGCACTGCCGCATGTATTCATTTCCTTGCAGGTGGACTCCTGCGCTCCCCAACAAGATACCTAATGGGTGGTGCTCGCTGTTAGAGCCCCCGCTGTTCATGCTGCTCGAGGTGCAGGCATAGGTTTATGTTTCGCGCACTGGCGCACGTATTTATTTCGTTGCAGGTGGACTCCTGCGCTCCCCAACTCGATACCTAATGGGTGGTGCTAGCTGTTGGAGCCCCCGCTGTTCATGCTGCTCGAGGTGCAGGCATAGGTTTATGTTTCGCGCACTGCAGCTCGTACTTATTTCGTTGCAGGTGGACTCCTGCGCTCCCCAACTCGATACCTAATTGGTGGCGTTCGCTGTTGGAGCCCCGCTGTTCATGCCGCTCGAGGTACAGACCTAGGTTTAAGTTTCGCGCACTGCCGCACGTATTCATTTCGTTGCAGGTGGACTCCTGCGCTCACCAACTCGATACCTAATGGGTGGTGCTCGCTGTTGGAGCCCACGCTGTTCATGCTGCTCGAGGTGCAGGCATAGGTTTATGTCACGCGCACTGCAGCACGTATTTATTTCGTTGCAGGTGGACTCCTGCGCTCCCCAACTCGATACCTAATTGGTGGTGTTCGCTGTTGGAGCCCCGCTGTTCATGCTGCTCGAGGTGCAGGCATAGGTTTATGTTTCGCGCACTGCCGCATGTATTCATTTCCTTGCAGGTGGACTCCTGCGCTCATCAGCTCGATACTTAATGGGTGGTGCTCGCTGTAGGAGCCCCGCTGTTCGTGCTGCTCGAGGTGCAGGCATAGGTTTATGTTTCGCGCACTGCAGGACGTATTTATTTCGTTGCAGGTTGACTCCTGCGCTCCCCAACTCGATTCCTAATTGGTGGTGTTCGCTGTTGGAGGCCCGCTGTTCATGCTGCTCGAGGTACAGACCTAGGTTTAAGTTTTGCGCAGTGCCGCACGTATTCATTTCGTTGCAGGTGGACTACTGCGCTCACCAACTCGATACCTAATGGGTGGTGCTCGCTGTTGGAGCCCACGCTGTTCATGCTGCTCGAGGTGCAGGGATACGTTTATATTTGGCGCACTGCCTCACGTATTCATTTCGTTGCAGGTGCACTCCTGCGCTCATCAGCTCGATACTTAATGGGTGGTGCTCGCTGTTGGAGCCCCCGCTGCTCATGCTGCTCGAGGTGCAGGCCTAGGTTTATGTTTCGCGCACTGCCGCACGTATTCATTTCGTTGCAGGTGGACTCCTGCGCTCAACAAATCGATACCTAATGGGTGGTGCTCGCTGTTGGAGCCCCCGCTGCTCATGCTGCTCGAGGTGCAGGCCTAGATTTATGTTTCGCGCACTGCCGCACGTATTCATTTCGTTGCAGGTGGACTCCTGCGCTCACCAACTCGATACCTAATGGGTGGTGCTCGCTGTTGGAGCCCCCGCTGCTCATGCTGCTCGAGGTGCAGACCTAGGTTTATAATTCGCGCACTGGCGCACGTATTCATTTCGTTGCAGGTGGACTCCTGCGCTCACCAACTCGATACCTAATGGGTAATGCTCGCTGCTGGAGCCCCGCTGTTCATGCTGCTCGAGGTGCAGGCCTAGGTTTATGTTTCGAGCACTGCCGCACGTATTCACTTCGTTGCAGTTGGACTCCTGCGCTCACCAACTCGATACCTAATGGGTGGTGCTCGCTGTTGGAGCCCCCGCTGTTCATGCTGCTCGAGGTGCAGGCATAGGTTTATGTTTCGCGCACTGCCGCACGTATTCATTTCGTTGCAGGTGGACTCCTGCGCTCCTCAACTCGATACCTAATGGGTGGTGCTCGCTGTTGGAGCCCCGCTGTTCACGCTGCTCGAGGTGCAGACCTAGGTTTAGGTTTCGCGCACTGCCGCACGTATTCATTTCGTTGCAGGTGGACTCCTGCGCTCCCCAACTCGATACCTAATGGGTGGTGCTCGCTGTAGGAGCCCCGCTGTTCATGCTGCTCGAGGTGCAGACCTAGGTTTAAGTTTCGCGCACTGCCGCACGTATTCATTTCGTTGCAGGTGGACTCCTGCGCTTCCCTACTCGATACCTAATGGGTGGTGCTCGCTGTTGGAGCCCCGCTGTTCATGCTGCTCGAGGTGCAGGCATAGGTTTATGTTTCGCGCACTGCCGCACGTATTCATTTCGTTGCAGGTGGACTCCTGCGCTCACCAACTCGATACCAAATTGGTGGTGCTCGCTGTTGGAACCCCGCAGTTCATGCTGCTCGAGGTGCAGGCATAGGTGTATGTTTCGCGCACTGCCGCATGTATTCATTTCGTTGCAGGTGGACTCCTGCGCTTCCCTACTCGATACCTAATGGGTGGTGCTCGCTTTTGGAGCCCCGCTGTTCATGCTGCTCGAGGTGCAGACCTAGGATTAAGTTTCGTGCACTGCCGCACGTATTCATTTCGTTGCAGGTGGGCTCCTGCGCTCCACAACTCGATACCTAATGGGTGGTGCTCGCTGTTGGAGCCCCCGCTGTTCATGCTGCTCGAGGTGCAGGCATAGGTTTATGTTTCGCGCACTGCCGCATGTATTCATTTCCTTGCAGGTGGACTCCTGCGCTCCCCAACAAGATACCTAATGGGTGGTGCTCGCTGTAAGAGCCCCCGCTGTTCATGCTGCTCGAGGTGCAGGCATAGGTTTATGTTTCGCGCACTGGCGCACGTATTTATTTCGTTGCAGGTGGACTCCTGCGCTCCCCAACTCGACACCTAATGGGTGGTGCTAGCTGTTGGAGCCCCCGCTGTTCATGCTGCTCGAGGTGCAGGCATAGGTTTATGTTTCGCGCACTGCCGCACGTATTCATTTCGTTGCAGGTGGACTCCTGCGCTCACCAACTCGATACCTAATGGGTGGTGCTAGCTGTTGGAGCCCCCGCTGTTCATGCTGCTCGAGGTGCAGGCATAGGTTTATGTTTCGCGCACTGCCGCACGTATTCATTTCGTTGCAGGTGGACTGCTGCGCTCACCAACTCGATACCTAATTGGTGGTGCTCGCTGTTGGAGCCCCCGCTGTTCATGCTGCTCGAGGTGCTGGCATAGGTTTATGTTTCGCGCACTGCAGCACGTACTTATTTCGTTGCAGGTGGACTCCTGCGCTCCCCAACTCGATACCTAATTGGTGGTGTTCGCTGTTGGAGCCCCGCTGTTCATGCTGCTCGAGGTACAGACCTAGGTTTAAGTTTCGCGCACTGCCGCACGTATTCATTTCGTTGCAGGTGGACTCCTGCGCTCACCAACTCGATACCTAATGGGTGGTGCTCGCTGTTGGAGCCCCGCTGTTCACGCTGCTCGAGGTGCAGACCTAGGTTTAAGTTTCGCGCACTGCCGCACGTATTCATTTCGTTGCAGGTGGACTCCTGCGCTCCCCAACTCGATACCTAATGGGTGGTGCTCGCTGTAGGAGCCCCGCTGTTCATGCTGCTCGAGGTGCAGACCTAGGTTTAAGTTTCGCGCACTGCCGCACGTATTCATTTCGTTGCAGGTGGACTCCTGCGCTTCCCTACTCGATACCTAATGGGTGGTGCTCGCTGTTGGAGCCCCGCTGTTCATGCTGCTCGAGGTGCAGGCATAGGTTTATGTTTCGCGCACTGCCGCACGTATTCATTTCGTTGCAGGTGGACTCCTGCGCTCACCAACTCGATACCTAATGGGTGGTGCTAGCTGTTGGAGCCCCCGCTGTTCATGCTGCTCGAGGTGCAGGCATAGGTTTATGTTTCGCGCACTGCCGCACGTATTCATTTCGTTGCAGGTGGACTGCTGCGCTCACCAACTCGATACCTAATTGGTGGTGCTCGCTGTTGGAGCCCCCGCTGTTCATGCTGCTCGAGGTGCTGGCATAGGTTTATGTTTCGCGCACTGCAGCTTGTACTTATTTCGTTGCAGGTGGACTCCTGCGCTCCCCAACTCGATACCTAATTGGTGGCGTTCGCTGTTGGAGCCCCGCTGTTCATGCTGCTCGAGGTACAGACCTAGGTTTAAGTTTCGCGCACTGCCGCACGTATTCATTTCGTTGCAGGTGGACTCCTGCGCTCACCAACTCGATACCTAATGGGTGGTGCTCGCTGTTGGAGCCCACGCTGTTCATGCTGCTCGAGGTGCAGGCATAGGTTTATGTCACGCGCACTGCAGCACGTATTTATTTCGTTGCAGGTGGACTCCTGCGCTCCCCAACTCGATACCTAATTGGTGGTGTTCGCTGTTGGAGCCCCGCTGTTCATGCTGCTCGAGGTGCAGGCATAGGTTTATGTTTCGCGCACTGCCGCATGTATTCATTTCCTTGCAGGTGGACTCCTGCGCTCATCAGCTCGATACTTAATGGGTGGTGCTCGCTGTAGGAGCCCCGCTGTTCGTGCTGCTCGAGGTGCAGGCATAGGTTTATGTTTCGCGCACTGCAGGACGTATTTATTTCGTTGCAGGTTGACTCCTGCGCTCCCCAACTCGATTCCTAATTGGTGGTGTTCGCTGTTGGAGGCCCGCTGTTCATGCTGCTCGAGGTACAGACCTAGGTTTAAGTTTTGCGCAGTGCCGCACGTATTCATTTCGTTGCAGGTGGACTACTGCGCTCACCAACTCGATACCTAATGGGTGGTGCTCGCTGTTGGAGCCCACGCTGTTCATGCTGCTCGAGGTGCAGGGATACGTTTATATTTGGCGCACTGCCTCACGTATTCATTTCGTTGCAGGTGCACTCCTGCGCTCATCAGCTCGATACTTAATGGGTGGTGCTCGCTGTTGGAGCCCCCGCTGCTCATGCTGCTCGAGGTGCAGGCCTAGGTTTATGTTTCGCGCACTGCCGCACGTATTCATTTCGTTGCAGGTGGACTCCTGCGCTCAACAAATCGATACCTAATGGGTGGTGCTCGCTGTTGGAGCCCCCGCTGCTCATGCTGCTCGAGGTGCAGGCCTAGATTTATGTTTCGCGCACTGCCGCACGTATTCATTTCGTTGCAGGTGGACTCCTGCGCTCACCAACTCGATACCTAATGGGTGGTGCTCGCTGTTGGAGCCCCCGCTGCTCATGCTGCTCGAGGTGCAGACCTAGGTTTATAATTCGCGCACTGGCGCACGTATTCATTTCGTTGCAGGTGGACTCCTGCGCTCACCAACTCGATACCTGATGGGTAATGCTCGCTGCTGGAGCCCCGCTGTTCATGCTGCTCGAGGTGCAGGCCTAGGTTTATGTTTCGAGCACTGCCGCACGTATTCACTTCGTTGCAGTTGGACTCCTGCGCTCACCAACTCGATACCTAATGGGTGGTGCTCGCTGTTGGAGCCCCCGCTGTTCATGCTGCTCGAGGTGCAGGCATAGGTTTATGTTTCGCGCACTGCCGCACGTATTCATTTCGTTGCAGGTGGACTCCTGCGCTCCTCAACTCGATACCTAATGGGTGGTGCTCGCTGTTGGAGCCCCGCTGTTCACGCTGCTCGAGGTGCAGACCTAGGTTTAGGTTTCGCGCACTGCCGCACGTATTCATTTCGTTGCAGGTGGACTCCTGCGCTCCCCAACTCGATACCTAATGGGTGGTGCTCGCTGTAGGAGCCCCGCTGTTCATGCTGCTCGAGGTGCAGACCTAGGTTTAAGTTTCGCGCACTGCCGCACGTATTCATTTCGTTGCAGGTGGACTCCTGCGCTTCCCTACTCGATACCTAATGGGTGGTGCTCGCTGTTGGAGCCCCGCTGTTCATGCTGCTCGAGGTGCAGGCATAGGTTTATGTTTCGTGCACTGCCGCACGTATTCATTTCGTTGCAGGTGGACTCCTGCGCTCACCAACTCGATACCAAATTGGTGGTGCTCGCTGTTGGAACCCCGCAGTTCATGCTGCTCGAGGTGCAGGCATAGGTGTATGTTTCGCGCACTGCCGCATGTATTCATTTCGTTGCAGGTGGACTCCTGCGTTTCCCTACTCGATACCTAATGGGTGGTGCTCGCTTTTGGAGCCCCGCTGTTCATGCTGCTCGAGGTGCAGACCTAGGATTAAGTTTCGTGCACTGCCGCACGTATTCATTTCGTTGCAGGTGGGCTCCTGCGCTCCACAACTCGATACCTAATGGGTGGTGCTCGCTGTTGGAGCCCCCGCTGTTCATGCTGCTCGAGGTGCAGGCATAGGTTTATGTTTCGCGCACTGCCGCATGTATTCATTTCCTTGCAGGTGGACTCCTGCGCTCCCCAACAAGATACCTAATGGGTGGTGCTCGCTGTTAGAGCCCCCGCTGTTCATGCTGCTCGAGGTGCAGGCATAGGTTTATGTTTCGCGCACTGGCGCACGTATTTATTTCGTTGCAGGTGGACTCCTGCGCTCCCCAACTCGATACCTAATGGGTGGTGCTAGCTGTTGGAGCCCCCGCTGTTCATGCTGCTCGAGGTGCAGGCATAGGTTTATGTTTCGCGCACTGCCGCACGTATTCATTTCGTTGCAGGTGGACTCCTGCGCTCACCAACTCGATACCTAATGGGTGGTGCTAGCTGTTGGAGCCCCCGCTGTTCATGCTGCTCGAGGTGCAGGCATAGGTTTATGTTTCGCGCACTGCCGCACGTATTCATTTCGTTGCAGGTGGAATGCTGCGCTCACCAACTCGATACCTAATTGGTGGTGCTCGCTGTTGGAGCCCCCGCTGTTCATGCTGCTCGAGGTGCTGGCATAGGTTTATGTTTCGCGCACTGCAGCACGTACTTATTTCGTTGCAGGTGGACTCCTGCGCTCCCCAACTCGATACCTAATTGGTGGTGTTCGCTGTTGGAGCCCCGCTGTTCATGCTGCTCGAGGTACAGACCTAGGTTTAAGTTTCGCGCACTGCCGCACGTATTCATTTCGTTGCAGGTGGACTCCTGCGCTCACCAACTAGATACCTAATGGGTGGTGCTCGCTGTTGGAGCCCACGCTGTTCATGCTGCTCGAGGTGCAGGCATAGGTTTATGTCACGCGCACTGCAGCACGTATTTATTTCGTTGCAGGTGGACTCCTGCGCTCCCCAACTCGATACCTAATTGGTGGTGTTCGCTGTTGGAGCCCCGCTGTTCATGCTGCTCGAGGTGCAGGCATAGGTTTATGTTTCGCGCACTGCCGCATGTATTCATTTCCTTGCAGGTGGACTCCTGCGCTCATCAGCTCGATACTTAATGGGTGGTGCTCGCTGTAGGAGCCCCGCTGTTCGTGCTGCTCGAGGTGCAGGCATAGGTTTATGTTTCGCGCACTGCAGGACGTATTTATTTCGTTGCAGGTTGACTCCTGCGCTCCCCAACTCGATTCCTAATTGGTGGTGTTCGCTGTTGGAGGCCCGCTGTTCATGCTGCTCGAGGTACAGACCTAGGTTTAAGTTTTGCGCAGTGCCGCACGTATTCATTTCGTTGCAGGTGGACTACTGCGCTCACCAACTCGATACCTAATGGGTGGTGCTCGCTGTTGGAGCCCACGCTGTTCATGCTGCTCGAGGTGCAGGGATACGTTTATATTTGGCGCACTGCCTCACGTATTCATTTCGTTGCAGGTGCACTCCTGCGCTCATCAGCTCGATACTTAATGGGTGGTGCTCGCTGTTGGAGCCCAGCTGTTCATGCTGCTCGAGGTGCAGACCTAGGTTTAAGTTTCGCGCACTGCCGCACGTATTCATTTCGTTGCAGGTGGACTCCTGCGCTTCCCTACTCGATACCTAATGGGTGGTGCTCGCTGTTGGAGCCCCGCTGTTCATGCTGCTCGAGGTGCAGACCTAGGATTAAGTTTCGCGCACTGCCGCACGTATTCATTTCGTTGCAGGTGGACTCCTGCGCTCTACAACTCGATACCTAATGGGTGGTGCTCGCTGTTGGAGCCCCCGCTGTTCATGCTGCTCGAGGTGCAGGCATAGGTGTATGTCTCGCGCACTGCCGCATGTATTTATTTCGTTGCAGGTGGGCTCCTGCGCTCCCCAACTCGATACCTAATGGGTGGTGCTCGCTGTTGCAGCCCCCGCTGTTTATGCTGCTCGAGGTACAGGCATAGGTTTATGTTTTGCGCACTGCCGCACGTATTCATTTCGGTGCAGGTGGACTCCTGCGCTCCCCAACTCGATACCTAATGGGTGGTGCTCGCTGTTGGAGCCCCAGCTGTTGATGCTGCTCGAGGTGCAGGCATAGGTTTATGTTTCGCGCACTGCCGCACGTATTCATTTCGTTGCAGGTGGACTCCTGCGCTCACCAACTCGGTACCTAATTGGTGGTGCTCGCTTTTGGAACCCCACAGTTCATGCTGCTCGAGGTGCAGGCATAGGTGTATGTTTCGCGCACTGCCGCATGTATTCATTTCGTTGCAGGTGGACTCCTGCGCTTCCCTACTCGATACTTAATGGGTGGTGCTCGCTGTTGGAGCCCCGCTGTTCATGATGCTCGAGGTGCAGACCTAGGATTAAGTTTCGTGCACTGCCGCACGTATTCATTTCGTTGCAGGTGGGCTCCTGCGCTCCACAACTCGATACCTAATGGGTGGTGCTCGCTGTTGGAGCCCCCGCTGTTCATGCTGCTCGAGGTGCAGGCATAGGTTTATGTTTCGCGCACTGCCGCATGTATTCATTTCCTTGCAGGTGGACTCCTGCGCTCCCCAACAAGATACCTAATGGGTGGTGCTCGCTGTTAGAGCCCCCGCTGTTCATGCTGCTCGAGGTGCAGGCATAGGTTTATGTTTCGCGCACTGGCGCACGTATTTATTTCGTTGCAGGTGGACTCCTGCGCTCCCCAACTCGACACCTAATGGGTGGTGCTAGCTGTTGGAGCCCCCGCTGTTCATGCTGCTCGAGGTGCAGGCATAGGTTTATGTTTCGCGCACTGCCGCACGTATTCATTTCGTTGCAGGTGGACTCCTGCGCTCACCAACTCGATACCTAATGGGTGGTGCTAGCTGTTGGAGCCCCCGCTGTTCATGCTGCTCGAGGTGCAGGCATAGGTTTATGTTTCGCGCACTGCCGCACGTATTCATTTCGTTGCAGGTGGACTGCTGCGCTCATCAGCTCGATACTTAATGGGTGGTGCTCGCTGTTGGAGCCCAGCTGTTCATGCTGCTCGAGGTGCAGACCTAGGTTTAAGTTTCGCGCACTGCCGCACGTATTCATTTCGTTGCAGGTGGACTCCTGCGCTTCCCTACTCGATACCTAATGGGTGGTGCTCGCTGTTGGAGCCCCGCTGTTCATGCTGCTCGAGGTGCAGACCTAGGATTAAGTTTCGCGCACTGCCGCACGTATTCATTTCGTTGCAGGTGGACTCCTGCGCTCTACAACTCGATACCTAATGGGTGGTGCTCGCTGTTGGAGCCCCCGCTGTTCATGCTGCTCGAGGTGCAGGCATAGGTGTATGTCTCGCGCACTGCCGCATGTATTTATTTCGTTGCAGGTGGGCTCCTGCGCTCCCCAACTCGATACCTAATGGGTGGTGCTCGCTGTTGCAGCCCCCGCTGTTTATGCTGCTCGAGGTACAGGCATAGGTTTATGTTTTGCGCACTGCCGCACGTATTCATTTCGGTGCAGGTGGACTCCTGCGCTCCCCAACTCGATACCTAATGGGTGGTGCTCGCTGTTGGAGCCCCAGCTGTTGATGCTGCTCGAGGTGCAGGCATAGGTTTATGTTTCGCGCACTGCCGCACGTATTCATTTCGTTGCAGGTGGACTCCTGCGCTCACCAACTCGGTACCTAATTGGTGGTGCTCGCTTTTGGAACCCCACAGTTCATGCTGCTCGAGGTGCAGGCATAGGTGTATGTTTCGCGCACTGCCGCATGTATTCATTTCGTTGCAGGTGGACTCCTGCGCTTCCCTACTCGATACTTAATGGGTGGTGCTCGCTGTTGGAGCCCCGCTGTTCATGATGCTCGAGGTGCAGACCTAGGATTAAGTTTCGTGCACTGCCGCACGTATTCATTTCGTTGCAGGTGGGCTCCTGCGCTCCACAACTCGATACCTAATGGGTGGTGCTCGCTGTTGGAGCCCCCGCTGTTCATGCTGCTCGAGGTGCAGGCATAGGTTTATGTTTCGCGCACTGCCGCATGTATTCATTTCCTTGCAGGTGGACTCCTGCGCTCCCCAACAAGATACCTAATGGGTGGTGCTCGCTGTTAGAGCCCCCGCTGTTCATGCTGCTCGAGGTGCAGGCATAGGTTTATGTTTCGCGCACTGGCGCACGTATTTATTTCGTTGCAGGTGGACTCCTGCGCTCCCCAACTCGACACCTAATGGGTGGTGCTAGCTGTTGGAGCCCCCGCTGTTCATGCTGCTCGAGGTGCAGGCATAGGTTTATGTTTCGCGCACTGCCGCACGTATTCATTTCGTTGCAGGTGGACTCCTGCGCTCACCAACTCGATACCTAATGGGTGGTGCTAGCTGTTGGAGCCCCCGCTGTTCATGCTGCTCGAGGTGCTGGCATAGGTTTATGTTTCGCGCACTGCCGCACGTATTCATTTCGTTGCAGGTGGACTGCTGCGCTCACTAACTCGATACCTAATTGGTGGTGCTCGCTGTTGGAGCCCCCGCTGTTCATGCTGCTCGAGGTGCTGGCATAGGTTTATGTTTCGCGCACTGCAGCACGTACTTATTTCGTTGCAGGTGGACTCCTGCGCTCCCCAACTCGATACCTAATTGGTGGTGTTCGCTGTTGGAGCCCCGCTGTTCATGCTGCTCGAGGTACAGACCTAGGTTTAAGTTTCGCGCACTGCCGCACGTATTCATTTCGTTGCAGGTGGACTCCTGCGCTCACCAACTCGATACCTAATGGGTGGTGCTCGCTGTTGGAGCCCCGCTGTTCACGCTGCTCGAGGTGCAGACCTAGGTTTAAGTTTCGCGCACTGCCGCACGTATTCATTTCGTTGCAGGTGGACTCCTGCGCTCCCCAACTCGATACCTAATGGGTGGTGCTCGCTGTAGGAGCCCCGCTGTTCATGCTGCTCGAGGTGCAGACCTAGGTTTAAGTTTCGCGCACTGCCGCACGTATTCATTTCGTTGCAGGTGGACTACTGCGCTTCCCTACTCGATACCTAATGGGTGGTGCTCGCTGTTGGAGCCCCGCTGTTCATGCTGCTCGAGGTGCAGGCATAGGTTTATGTTTCGCGCACTGCCGCACGTATTCATTTCGTTGCAGGTGGACTCCTGCGCTCACCAACTCGATACCAAATTGGTGGTGCTCGCTGTTGGAACCCCGCAGTTCATGCTGCTCGAGGTGCAGGCATAGGTGTATGTTTCGCGCACTGCCGCATGTATTCATTTCGTTGCAGGTGGACTCCTGCACTTCCCTACTCGATACCTAATGGGTGGTGCTCGCTTTTGGAGCCCCGCTGTTCATGCTGCTCGAGGTGCAGGCATAGGTTTATGTTTCGCGCACTGCCGCATGTATTCATTTCCTTGCAGGTGGACTCCTGCGCTCCCCAACAAGATACCTAATGGGTGGTGCTCGCTGTTAGAGCCCCCGCTGTTCATGCTGCTCGAGGTGCAGGCATAGGTTTATGTTTCGCGCACTGGCGCACGTATTTATTTCGTTGCAGGTGGACTCCTGCGCTCCCCAACTCGATACCTAATGGGTGGTGCTAGCTGTTGGAGCCCCCGCTGTTCATGCTGCTCGAGGTGCAGGCATAGGTTTATGTTTCGCGCACTGCCGCACGTATTCATTTCGTTGCAGGTGGACTCCTGCGCTCACCAACTCGATACCTAATGGGTGGTGCTAGCTGTTGGAGCCCCCGCTGTTCATGCTGCTCGAGGTGCAGGCATAGGTTTATGTTTCGCGCACTGCCGCACGTATTCATTTCGTTGCAGGTGGACTGCTGCGCTCACCAACTCGATACCTAATTGGTGGTGCTCGCTGTTGGAGCCCCCGCTGTTCATGCTGCTCGAGGTGCTGGCATAGGTTTATGTTTCGCGCACTGCAGCACGTACTTATTTCGTTGCAGGTGGACTCCTGCGCTCCCCAACTCGATACCTAATTGGTGGTGTTCGCTGTTGGAGCCCCGCTGTTCATGCTGCTCGAGGTACAGACCTAGGTTTAAGTTTCGCGCACTGCCGCACGTATTCATTTCGTTGCAGGTGGACTCCTGCGCTCCCCAACAAGATACCTAATGGGTGGTGCTCGCTGTTAGAGCCCCCGCTGTTCATGCTGCTCGAGGTGCAGGCATAGGTTTATGTTTCGCGCACTGGCGCACGTATTTATTTCGTTGCAGGTGGACTCCTGCGCTCCCCAACTCGATACCTAATGGGTGGTGCTAGCTGTTGGAGCCCCCGCTGTTCATGCTGCTCGAGGTGCAGGCATAGGTTTATGTTTCGCGCACTGCCGCACGTATTCATTTCGTTGCAGGTGGACTCCTGCGCTCACCAACTCGATACCTAATGGGTGGTGCTAGCTGTTGGAGCCCCCGCTGTTCATGCTGCTCGAGGTGCAGGCATAGGTTTATGTTTCGCGCACTGCCGCACGTATTCATTTCGTTGCAGGTGGACTGCTGCGCTCACCAACTCGATACCTAATTGGTGGTGCTCGCTGTTGGAGCCCCCGCTGTTCATGCTGCTCGAGGTGCTGGCATAGGTTTATGTTTCGCGCACTGCAGCACGTACTTATTTCGTTGCAGGTGGACTCCTGCGCTCCCCAACTCGATACCTAATTGGTGGTGTTCGCTGTTGGAGCCTCGCTGTTCATGCTGCTCGAGGTACAGACCTAGGTTTAAGTTTCGCGCACTGCCGCACGTATTCATTTCGTTGCAGGTGGACTCCTGCGCTCACCAACTAGATACCTAATGGGTGGTGCTCGCTGTTGGAGCCCACGCTGTTCATGCTGCTCGAGGTGCAGGCATAGGTTTATGTCACGCGCACTGCAGCACGTATTTATTTCGTTGCAGGTGGACTCCTGCGCTCCCCAACTCGATACCTAATTGGTGGTGTTCGCTGTTGGAGCCCCGCTGTTCATGCTGCTCGAGGTGCAGGCATAGGTTTATGTTTCGCGCACTGCCGCATGTATTCATTTCCTTGCAGGTGGACTCCTGCGCTCATCAGCTCGATACTTAATGGGTGGTGCTCGCTGTAGGAGCCCCGCTGTTCGTGCTGCTCGAGGTGCAGGCATAGGTTTATGTTTCGCGCACTGCAGGACGTATTTATTTCGTTGCAGGTTGACTCCTGCGCTCCCCAACTCGATTCCTAATTGGTGGTGTTCGCTGTTGGAGGCCCGCTGTTCATGCTGCTCGAGGTACAGACCTAGGTTTAAGTTTTGCGCAGTGCCGCACGTATTCATTTCGTTGCAGGTGGACTACTGCGCTCACCAACTCGATACCTAATGGGTGGTGCTCGCTGTTGGAGCCCACGCTGTTCATGCTGCTCGAGGTGCAGGGATACGTTTATATTTGGCGCACTGCCTCACGTATTCATTTCGTTGCAGGTGCACTCCTGCGCTCATCAGCTCGATACTTAATGGGTGGTGCTCGCTGTTGGAGCCCAGCTGTTCATGCTGCTCGAGGTGCAGACCTAGGTTTAAGTTTCGCGCACTGCCGCACGTATTCATTTCGTTGCAGGTGGACTCCTGCGCTTCCCTACTCGATACCTAATGGGTGGTGCTCGCTGTTGGAGCCCCGCTGTTCATGCTGCTCGAGGTGCAGACCTAGGATTAAGTTTCGCGCACTGCCGCACGTATTCATTTCGTTGCAGGTGGACTCCTGCGCTCTACAACTCGATACCTAATGGGTGGGGCTCGCTGTTGGAGCCCCCGCTGTTCATGCTGCTCGAGGTGCAGGCATAGG
Source organism: Amblyomma americanum (assembly GCA_030143305.2). Taxonomy (NCBI): domain Eukaryota; kingdom Metazoa; phylum Arthropoda; class Arachnida; order Ixodida; family Ixodidae; genus Amblyomma; species Amblyomma americanum. The sequence goes on along the minus strand of JARKHS020015464.1, from coordinate 42,793 downwards.
TGTATGTCTCGCGCACTGCCGCATGTATTTATTTCGTTGCAGGTGGGCTCCTGCGCTCCCCAACTCAACTCGATACCTAATGGGTGGTGCTCGCTGTTGCAGCCCCCGCTGTTTATGCTGCTCGAGGTACAGGCATAGGTTTATGTTTTGCGCACTGCCGCACGTATTCATTTCGGTGCAGGTGGACTCCTGCGCTCCCCAACTCGATACCTAATGGGTGGTGCTCGCTGTTGGAGCCCCAGCTGTTGATGCTGCTCGAGGTGCAGGCATAGGTTTATGTTTCGCGCACTGCCGCACGTATTCATTTCGTTGCAGGTGGACTCCTGCGCTCCACAACTCGATACCTAATGGGTGGTGCTCGCTGTTGGAGCCCCCGCTGTTCATGCTGCTCGAGGTGCAGGCATAGGTTTATGTTTCGCGCACTGCCGCATGTATTCATTTCCTTGCAGGTGGACTCCTGCGCTCCCCAACAAGATACCTAATGGGTGGTGCTCGCTGTTAGAGCCCCCGCTGTTCATGCTGCTCGAGGTGCAGGCATAGGTTTATGTTTCGCGCACTGGCGCACGTATTTATTTCGTTGCAGGTGGACTCCTGCGCTCCCCAACTCGATACCTAATGGGTGGTGCTAGCTGTTGGAGCCCCCGCTGTTCATGCTGCTCGAGGTGCAGGCATAGGTTTATGTTTCGCGCACTGCCGCACGTATTCATTTCGTTGCAGGTGGACTCCTGCGCTCACCAACTCGATACCTAATGGGTGGTGCTAGCTGTTGGAGCCCCCGCTGTTCATGCTGCTCGAGGTGCAGGCATAGGTTTATGTTTCGCGCACTGCCGCACGTATTCATTTCGTTGCAGGTGGACTGCTGCGCTCACCAACTCGATACCTAATTGGTGGTGCTCGCTGTTGGAGCCCCCACTGTTCATGCTGCTCGAGGTGCTGGCATAGGTTTATGTTTCGCGCACTGCAGCACGTACTTATTTCGTTGCAGGTGGACTCCTGCGCTCCCCAACTCGATACCTAATTGGTGGTGTTCGCTATTGGAGCCCCGCTGTTCATGCTGCTCGAGGTACAGACCTAGGTTTAAGTTTCGCGCACTGCCGCACGTATTCATTTCGTTGCAGGTGGACTCCTGCGCTCACCAACTCGATACCTAATGGGTGGTGCTCGCTGTTGGAGCCCACGCTGTTCATGCTGCTCGAGGTGCAGGCATAGGTTTATGTCACGCGCACTGCAGCACGTATTTATTTCGTTGCAGGTGGACTCCTGCGCTCCCCAACTCGATACCTAATTGGTGGTGTTCGCTGTTGGAGCCCCACTGTTCATGCTGCTCGAGGTGCAGGCATAGGTTTATGTTTCGCGCACTGCCGCATGTATTCATTTCCTTGCAGGTGGACTCCTGCGCTCATCAGCTCGATACTTAATGGGTGGTGCTCGCTGTAGGAGCCCCGCTGTTCGTGCTGCTCGAGGTGCAGGCATAGGTTTATGTTTCGCGCACTGCAGGACGTATTTATTTCGTTGCAGGTTGACTCCTGCGCTCCCCAACTCGATTCCTAATTGGTGGTGTTCGCTGTTGGAGGCCCGCTGTTCATGCTGCTCGAGGTACAGACCTAGGTTTAAGTTTTGCGCAGTGCCGCACGTATTCATTTCGTTGCAGGTGGACTACTGCGCTCACCAACTCGATACCTAATGGGTGGTGCTCGCTGTTGGAGCCCACGCTGTTCATGCTGCTCGAGGTGCAGGGATACGTTTATATTTGGCGCACTGCCTCACGTATTCATTTCGTTGCAGGTGCACTCCTGCGCTCATCAGCTCGATACTTAATGGGTGGTGCTCGCTGTTGGAGCCCCCGCTGCTCATGCTGCTCGAGGCGCAGGCCTAGGTTTATGTTTCGCGCACTGCCGCACGTATTCATTTCGTTGCAGGTGGACTCCTGCGCTCAACAAATCGATACCTAATGGGTGGTGCTCGCTGTTGGAGCCCCCGCTGCTCATGCTGCTCGAGGTGCAGGCCTAGATTTATGTTTCGCGCACTGCCGCACGTATTCATTTCGTTGCAGGTGGACTCCTGCGCTCACCAACTCGATACCTAATGGGTGGTGCTCGCTGTTGGAGCCCCCGCTGCTCATGCTGCTCGAGGTGCAGACCTAGGTTTATAATTCGCGCACTGGCGCACGTATTCATTTCGTTGCAGGTGGACTCCTGCGCTCACCAACTCGATACCTAATGGGTAATGCTCGCTGCTGGAGCCCCGCTGTTCATGCTGCTCGAGGTGCAGGCCTAGGTTTATGTTTCGAGCACTGCCGCACGTATTCACTTCGTTGCAGTTGGACTCCTGCGCTCACCAACTCGATACCTAATGGGTGGTGCTCGCTGTTGGAGCCCCCGCTGTTCATGCTGCTCGAGGTGCAGGCATAGGTTTATGTTTCGCGCACTGCCGCACGTATTCATTTCGTTGCAGGTGGACTCCTGCGCTCCTCAACTCGATACCTAATGGGTGGTGCTCGCTGTTGGAGCCCCGCTGTTCACGCTGCTCGAGGTGCAGACCTAGGTTTAAGTTTCGCGCACTGCCGCACGTATTCATTTCGTTGCAGGTGGACTCCTGCGCTCCCCAACTCGATACCTAATGGGTGGTGCTCGCTGTAGGAGCCCCGCTGTTCATGCTGCTCGAGGTGCAGACCTAGGTTTAAGTTTCGCGCACTGCCGCACGTATTCATTTCGTTGCAGGTGGACTCCTGCGCTTCCCTACTCGATACCTAATGGGTGGTGCTCGCTGTTGGAGCCCCGCTGTTCATGCTGCTCGAGGTGCAGGCATAGGTTTATGTTTCGCGCACTGCCGCACGTATTCATTTCGTTGCAGGTGGACTCCTGCGCTCACCAACTCGATACCAAATTGGTGGTGCTCGCTGTTGGAACCCCGCAGTTCATGCTGCTCGAGGTGCAGGCATAGGTGTATGTTTCGCGCACTGCCGCATGTATTCATTTCGTTGCAGGTGGACTCCTGCGCTTCCCTACTCGATACCTAATGGGTGGTGCTCGCTTTTGGAGCCCCGCTGTTCATGCTGCTCGAGGTGCAGACCTAGGATTAAGTTTCGTGCACTGCCGCACGTATTCATTTCGTTGCAGGTGGGCTCCTGCGCTCCACAACTCGATACCTAATGGGTGGTGCTCGCTGTTGGAGCCCCCGCTGTTCATGCTGCTCGAGGTGCAGGCATAGGTTTATGTTTCGCGCACTGCCGCATGTATTCATTTCCTTGCAGGTGGACTCCTGCGCTCCCCAACAAGATACCTAATGGGTGGTGCTCGCTGTTAGAGCCCCCGCTGTTCATGCTGCTCGAGGTGCAGGCATAGGTTTATGTTTCGCGCACTGGCGCACGTATTTATTTCGTTGCAGGTGGACTCCTGCGCTCCCCAACTCGATACCTAATGGGTGGTGCTAGCTGTTGGAGCCCCCGCTGTTCATGCTGCTCGAGGTACAGACCTAGGTTTAAGTTTTGCGCAGTGCCGCACGTATTCATTTCGTTGCAGGTGGACTACTGCGCTCACCAACTCGATACCTAATGGGTGGTGCTCGCTGTTGGAGCCCACGCTGTTCATGCTGCTCGAGGTGCAGGGATACGTTTATATTTGGCGCACTGCCTCACGTATTCATTTCGTTGCAGGTGCACTCCTGCGCTCATCAGCTCGATACTTAATGGGTGGTGCTCGCTGTTGGAGCCCCCGCTGCTCATGCTGCTCGAGGTGCAGGCCTAGGTTTATGTTTCGCGCACTGCCGCACGTATTCATTTCGTTGCAGGTGGACTCCTGCGCTCAACAAATCGATACCTAATGGGTGGTGCTCGCTGTTGGAGCCCCCGCTGCTCATGCTGCTCGAGGTGCAGGCCTAGATTTATGTTTCGCGCACTGCCGCACGTATTCATTTCGTTGCAGGTGGACTCCTGCGCTCACCAACTCGATACCTAATGGGTGGTGCTCGCTGTTGGAGCCCCCGCTGCTCATGCTGCTCGAGGTGCAGACCTAGGTTTATAATTCGCGCACTGGCGCACGTATTCATTTCGTTGCAGGTGGACTCCTGCGCTCACCAACTCGATACCTAATGGGTAATGCTCGCTGCTGGAGCCCCGCTGTTCATGCTGCTCGAGGTGCAGGCCTAGGTTTATGTTTCGAGCACTGCCGCACGTATTCACTTCGTTGCAGTTGGACTCCTGCGCTCACCAACTCGATACCTAATGGGTGGTGCTCGCTGTTGGAGCCCCCGCTGTTCATGCTGCTCGAGGTGCAGGCATAGGTTTATGTTTCGCGCACTGCCGCACGTATTCATTTCGTTGCAGGTGGACTCCTGCGCTCCTCAACTCGATACCTAATGGGTGGTGCTCGCTGTTGGAGCCCCGCTGTTCACGCTGCTCGAGGTGCAGACCTAGGTTTAAGTTTCGCGCACTGCCGCACGTATTCATTTCGTTGCAGGTGGACTCCTGCGCTCCCCAACTCGATACCTAATGGGTGGTGCTCGCTGTAGGAGCCCCGCTGTTCATGCTGCTCGAGGTGCAGACCTAGGTTTAAGTTTCGCGCACTGCCGCACGTATTCATTTCGTTGCAGGTGGACTCCTGCGCTTCCCTACTCGATACCTAATGGGTGGTGCTCGCTGTTGGAGCCCCGCTGTTCATGCTGCTCGAGGTGCAGGCATAGGTTTATGTTTCGCGCACTGCCGCACGTATTCATTTCGTTGCAGGTGGACTCCTGCGCTCACCAACTCGATACCAAATTGGTGGTGCTCGCTGTTGGAACCCCGCAGTTCATGCTGCTCGAGGTGCAGGCATAGGTGTATGTTTCGCGCACTGCCGCATGTATTCATTTCGTTGCAGGTGGACTCCTGCGCTTCCCTACTCGATACCTAATGGGTGGTGCTCGCTTTTGGAGCCCCGCTGTTCATGCTGCTCGAGGTGCAGACCTAGGATTAAGTTTCGTGCACTGCCGCACGTATTCATTTCGTTGCAGGTGGGCTCCTGCGCTCCACAACTCGATACCTAATGGGTGGTGCTCGCTGTTGGAGCCCCCGCTGTTCATGCTGCTCGAGGTGCAGGCATAGGTTTATGTTTCGCGCACTGCCGCATGTATTCATTTCCTTGCAGGTGGACTCCTGCGCTCCCCAACAAGATACCTAATGGGTGGTGCTCGCTGTTAGAGCCCCCGCTGTTCATGCTGCTCGAGGTGCAGGCATAGGTTTATGTTTCGCGCACTGGCGCACGTATTTATTTCGTTGCAGGTGGACTCCTGCGCTCCCCAACTCGATACCTAATGGGTGGTGCTAGCTGTTGGAGCCCCCGCTGTTCATGCTGCTCGAGGTGCAGGCATAGGTTTATGTTTCGCGCACTGCCGCACGTATTCATTTCGTTGCAGGTGGACTCCTGCGCTCACCAACTCGATACCTAATGGGTGGTGCTAGCTGTTGGAGCCCCCGCTGTTCATGCTGCTCGAGGTGCAGGCATAGGTTTATGTTTCGCGCACTGCCGCACGTATTCATTTCGTTGCAGGTGGACTGCTGCGCTCACCAACTCGATACCTAATTGGTGGTGCTCGCTGTTGGAGCCCCCGCTGTTCATGCTGCTCGAGGTGCTGGCATAGGTTTATGTTTCGCGCACTGCAGCACGTACTTATTTCGTTGCAGGTGGACTCCTGCGCTCCCCAACTCGATACCTAATTGGTGGTGTTCGCTGTTGGAGCCCCGCTGTTCATGCTGCTCGAGGTACAGACCTAGGTTTAAGTTTCGCGCACTGCCGCACGTATTCATTTCGTTGCAGGTGGACTCCTGCGCTCACCAACTAGATACCTAATGGGTGGTGCTCGCTGTTGGAGCCCACGCTGTTCATGCTGCTCGAGGTGCAGGCATAGGTTTATGTCACGCGCACTGCAGCACGTATTTATTTCGTTGCAGGTGGACTCCTGCGCTCCCCAACTCGATACCTAATTGGTGGTGTTCGCTGTTGGAGCCCCGCTGTTCATGCTGCTCGAGGTGCAGGCATAGGTTTATGTTTCGCGCACTGCCGCATGTATTCATTTCCTTGCAGGTGGACTCCTGCGCTCATCAGCTCGATACTTAATGGGTGGTGCTCGCTGTAGGAGCCCCGCTGTTCGTGCTGCTCGAGGTGCAGGCATAGGTTTATGTTTCGCGCACTGCAGGACGTATTTATTTCGTTGCAGGTTGACTCCTGCGCTCCCCAACTCGATTCCTAATTGGTGGTGTTCGCTGTTGGAGGCCCGCTGTTCATGCTGCTCGAGGTACAGACCTAGGTTTAAGTTTTGCGCAGTGCCGCACGTATTCATTTCGTTGCAGGTGGACTACTGCGCTCACCAACTCGATACCTAATGGGTGGTGCTCGCTGTTGGAGCCCACGCTGTTCATGCTGCTCGAGGTGCAGGGATACGTTTATATTTGGCGCACTGCCTCACGTATTCATTTCGTTGCAGGTGCACTCCTGCGCTCATCAGCTCGATACTTAATGGGTGGTGCTCGCTGTTGGAGCCCAGCTGTTCATGCTGCTCGAGGTGCAGACCTAGGTTTAAGTTTCGCGCACTGCCGCACGTATTCATTTCGTTGCAGGTGGACTCCTGCGCTTCCCTACTCGATACCTAATGGGTGGTGCTCGCTGTTGGAGCCCCGCTGTTCATGCTGCTCGAGGTGCAGACCTAGGATTAAGTTTCGCGCACTGCCGCACGTATTCATTTCGTTGCAGGTGGACTCCTGCGCTCTACAACTCGATACCTAATGGGTGGTGCTCGCTGTTGGAGCCCCCGCTGTTCATGCTGCTCGAGGTGCAGGCATAGGTGTATGTCTCGCGCACTGCCGCATGTATTTATTTCGTTGCAGGTGGGCTCCTGCGCTCCCCAACTCGATACCTAATGGGTGGTGCTCGCTGTTGCAGCCCCCGCTGTTTATGCTGCTCGAGGTACAGGCATAGGTTTATGTTTTGCGCACTGCCGCACGTATTCATTTCGGTGCAGGTGGACTCCTGCGCTCCCCAACTCGATACCTAATGGGTGGTGCTCGCTGTTGGAGCCCCAGCTGTTGATGCTGCTCGAGGTGCAGGCATAGGTTTATGTTTCGCGCACTGCCGCACGTATTCATTTCGTTGCAGGTGGACTCCTGCGCTCACCAACTCGGTACCTAATTGGTGGTGCTCGCTGTTGGAACCCCGCAGTTCATGCTGCTCGAGGTGCAGGCATAGGTGTATGTTTCGCGCACTGCCGCATGTATTCATTTCGTTGCAGGTGGACTCCTGCGCTTCCCTACTCGATACTTAATGGGTGGTGCTCGCTGTTGGAGCCCCGCTGTTCATGCTGCTCGAGGTGCAGACCTAGGATTAAGTTTCGTGCACTGCCGCACGTATTCATTTCGTTGCAGGTGGGCTCCTGCGCTCCACAACTCGATACCTAATGGGTGGTGCTCGCTGTTGGAGCCCCCGCTGTTCATGCTGCTCGAGGTGCAGGCATAGGTTTATGTTTCGCGCACTGCCGCATGTATTCATTTCGTTGCAGGTGGACTCCTGCGCTCCCCAACACGATACCTAATGGGTGGTGCTCGCTGTTAGAGCCCCCGCTGTTCATGCTGCTCGAGGTGCAGGCATAGGTTTATGTTTCGCGCACTGCCGCACGTATTCATTTCGTTGCAGGTGGACTCCTGCGCTCACCAACTCGATACCTAATGGGTGGTGCTAGCTGTTGGAGCCCCCGCTGTTCATGCTGCTCGAGGTGCAGGCATAGGTTTATGTTTCGCGCACTGCCGCACGTATTCATTTCGTTGCAGGTGGACTCCTGCGCTCACCAACTCGATACCTAATGGGTGGTGCTCGCTGTTGGAGCCCCCGCTGTTCATGCTGCTCGAGGTGCAGGCATAGGTTTATGTTTCGCGCACTGCCGCACGTATTCATTTCGTTGCAGGTGGACTCCTGCGCTCCCCAACTCGATACCTAATTGGTGGTGCTCGCTGTTGGAGCCCCGCTGTTCATGCTGCTCGAGGTACAGACCTAGGTTTAAGTTTCGCGCACTGCCGCACGTATTCATTTCGTTGCAGGTGGACTCCTGCGCTCACCAACTCGATACCTAATGGGTGGTGCTCGCTGTTGGAGCCCACGCTGTTCATGCTGCTCGAGGTGCAGGCATAGGTTTATGTTTCGCGCACTGCAGCACGTATTTATTTCGTTGCAGGTGGACTCCTGCGCTCCCCAACTCGATACCTAATTGGTGGTGTTCGCTGTTGGAGGCCCGCTGTTCATGCTGCTCGAGGTACAGACCTAGGTTTAAGTTTTGCGCAGTGCCGCACGTATTCATTTCGTTGCAGGTGGACTACTGCGCTCACCAACTCGATACCTAATGGGTGGTGCTCGCTGTTGGAGCCCACGCTGTTCATGCTGCTCGAGGTGCAGGGATAGGTTTATATTTGGCGCACTGCCGCACGTATTCATTTCGTTGCAGGTGGACTCCTGCGCTCATCAGCTCGATACTTAATGGGTGGTGCTCGCTGTTGGAGCCCAGCTGTTCATGCTGCTCGAGGTGCAGGCCGAGGTTTAAGTTTCGCGCACTGCCGCACGTATTCATTTCGTTGTAGGTGGACTCCTGCGCTCCCCAACTCGATACCTAATAGGGGGTGCTCGCTGTTGGAACCCCGCTGTTCATGCTGCTCGAGGTGCAGGCCTAGGTTTAGTTTCGCGCACTGCCGCACGTATTCATTTCCTTGCAGGTGGACTCCTGCGCTCACCAGCTCGATACTTAATGGGTGGTGCTCGCTGTTGGAGCCCCCGCTGCTCATGCTGCTCGAGGTTCAGGCCTAGGTTTAAGTTTCGCGCACTGCGCACGTATTCATTTCGTTGCAGGTGGACTCCTGTGCTCACCAACTCGATACCTAATGAGTGGTGCTCGCTGTTAGAGCCCCGCTGTTCATGCTGCTCGAGGTGCAGGCCTAGGCTTATGTTTCGCGCACTGCCGCACGCATTCGTTTCGTTGCAGGTGGACTCCTGCGCTCACCAACTCGATACCTAATGGGTGGTGCTCGCTGTTGGAGCCCACGCTGTTCATGCTGCTCGAGGTGCAGGCATAGGTTTATGTCACGCGCACTGCAGCACGTATTTATTTCGTTGCAGGTGGACTCCTGCGCTCCCCAACTCGATACCTAATTGGTGGTGTTCGCTGTTGGAGCCCCGCTGTTCATGCTGCTCGAGGTGCAGACCTAGGTTTAAGTTTCGCGCACTGCCGCACGTATTCATTTCGTTGCAGGTGGACTCCTGCGCTCACCAACTCGATACCTAATGGGTGGTGCTCGCTGTTGGAGCCCACGCTGTTCATGCTGCTCGAGGTGCAGGCATAGGTTTATGTTTCGCGCACTGCCGCACGTATTCATTTCGTTGTAGGTGGACTCCTGCGCTCCCCAACTCGATACCTAATAGGGGGTGCTCGCTGTTGGAACCCCGCTGTTCATGCTGCTCGAGGTGCAGGCATAGGTTTATGTTTCGCGCACTGCCGCATGTATTCATTTCCTTGCAGGTGGACTCCTGCGCTCATCAGCTCGATACTTAATGGGTGGTGCTCGCTGTAGGAGCCCCGCTGTTCATGCTGCTCGAGGTGCAGGCATAGGTTTATGTTTCGCGCACTGCAGCACGTATTTATTTCGTTGCAGGTGGACTCCTGCGCTCCCCAACTCGATACCTAATTGGTGGTGTTCGCTGTTGGAGCCCCGCTGTTCATGCTGCTCGAGGTACAGACCTAGGTTTAAGTTTCGCGCACTGCCGCACGTATTCATTTCGTTGCAGGTGGACTCCTGCGCTCACCAACTCGATACCTAATGGGTGGTGCTCGCTGTTGGAGCCCACGCTGTTCATGCTGCTCGAGGTGCAGGCATAGGTTTATGTCACGCGCACTGCAGCACGTATTTATTTCGTTGCAGGTGGACTCCTGCGCTCCCCAACTCGATACCTAATTGGTGGTGTTCGCTGTTGGAGCCCCGCTGTTCATGCTGCTCGAGGTGCAGACCTAGGTTTAAGTTTCGCGCACTGCCGCACGTATTCATTTCATTGCAGGTGGACTCCTGCGCTCACCAACTCGATACCTAATGGGTGGTGCTCGCTGTTGGAGCCCACGCTGTTCATGCTGCTCGAGGTGCAGGCATAGGTTTATATTTCGCGCACTGCCGCACGTATTCATTTCGTTGTAGGTGGACTCCTGCGCTCCCCAACTCGATACCTAATAGGGGGTGCTCGCTGTTGGAACCCCGCTGTTCATGCTGCTCGAGGTGCAGGCATAGGTTTATGTTTCGCGCACTGCTGCATGTATTCATTTCCTTGCAGGTGGACTCCTGCGCTCATCAGCTCGATACTTAATGGGTGGTGCTCGCTGTAGGAGCCCCGCTGTTCATGCTGCTCGAGGTGCAGGGATAGGTTTATATTTGGCGCACTGCCTCACGTATTTATTTCGTTGCAGGTGGACTCCTGCGCTGCCCAACTCGATACCTAATTGGTGGTGTTCGCTGTTGGAGCCCCGCTGTTCATGCTGCTCGAGGTGCAGACCGAGGTTTAAGTTTCGCGCACTGCCGCACGTATTCATTTCGTTGTAGGTGGACTCCTGCGCTCCCCAACTCGATACCTAATAGGGGGTGCTCGCTGTTGGAACCCCGCTGTTCATGCTGCTCGAGGTACAGGCCTTGGTTTGTTTCGCGCACTGCCGCACGAACTCATTTCCTTGCTGGTGGACTCCTGCGCTCACCAGCTCGATACCTAATAGGGGGTGCTCGCTGTTGGAACCCCGCTGTTCATGCTGCTCGAGGTGCAGGCATAGGTTTATGTTTCGCGCACTGCCGCATGTATTCATTTCCTTGCAGGTGGACTCCTGCGCTCATCAGCTCGATACTTAATGGGTGGTGCTCGCTGTAGGAGCCCCGCTGTTCATGCTGCTCGAGGTGCAGGCATAGGTTTATGTTTCGGGCACTGCAGCACGTATTTATTTCGTTGCAGGTGGACTCCTGCGCTCCCCAACTCGATACCTAATTGGTGGTGTTCGCTGTTGGAGCCCCGCTGTTCATGCTGCTCGAGGTGCAGACCTAGGATTAAGTTTCGTGCACTGCCGCACGTATTCATTTCGTTGCAGGTGGGCTCCTGCGCTCCACAACTCGATACCTAATGGGTGGTGCTCGCTGTCGGAGCCCCCGCTGTTCATGCTGCTCGAGGTGCAGGCATAGGTTTATGTTTCGCGCACTGCCGCATGTATTCATTTCCTTGCAGGTGGACTCCTGCGCTCCCCAACAAGATACCTAATGGGTGGTGCTCGCTGTTAGAGTCCCCGCTGTTCATGCTGCTCGAGGTGCAGGCATAGGTTTATGTTTCGCGCACTGGCGCACGTATTTATTTCGTTGCAGGTGGACTCCTGCGCTCCCCAACTCGATACCTAATGGGTGGTGCTAGCTGTTGGAGCCCCCGCTGTTCATGCTGCTCGAGGTGCAGGCATAGGTTTATGTTTCGCGCACTGCCGCACGTATTCATTTCGTTGCAGGTGGACTCCTGCGCTCACCAACTCGATACCTAATGGGTGGTGCTAGCTGTTGGAGCCCCCGCTGTTCATGCTGCTCGAGGTGCAGGCATAGGTTTATGTTTCGCGCACTGCCGCACGTATTCATTTCGTTGCAGGTGGACTGCGGCGCTCACCAACTCGATACCTAATTGGTGGTGCTCGCTGTTGGAGCCCCCGCTGTTCATGCTGCTCGAGGTGCTGGCATAGGTTTATGTTTCGCGCACTGCAGCACGTACTTATTTCGTTGCAGGTGGACTCCTGCGCTCCCCAACTCGATACCTAATTGGTGGTGTTCGCTGTTGGAGCCCCGCTGTTCATGCTGCTCGAGGTACAGACCTAGGTTTAAGTTTCGCGCACTGCCGCACGTATTCATTTCGTTGCAGGTGGACTCCTGCGCTCACCAACTCGATACCTAATTGGTGGTGTTCGCTGTTGGAGCCCCGCTGTTCATGCTGCTCGAGGTGCAGGCATAGGTTTATGTTTCGCGCACTGCCGCATGTATTCATTTCCTTGCAGGTGGACTCCTGCGCTCATCAGCTCGATACTAAATGGGTGGTGCTCGCTGTAGGAGCCCCGCTGTTCGTGCTGCTCGAGGTGCAGGCATAGGTTTATGTTTCGCGCACTGCAGGACGTATTTATTTCGTTGCAGGTTGACTCCTGCGCTCCCCAACTCGATACCTAATTGGTGGTGTTCGCTGTTGGAGGCCCGCTGTTCATGCTGCTCGAGGTACAGACCTAGGTTTAAGTTTTGCGCAGTGCCGCACGTATTCATTTCGTTGCAGGTGGACTACTGCGCTCACCAACTCGATACCTAATGGGTGGTGCTCGCTGTTGGAGCCCACGCTGTTCATGCTGCTCGAGGTGCAGGGATACGTTTATATTTGGCGCACTGCCTCACGTATTCATTTCGTTGCAGGTGCACTCCTGCGCTCATCAGCTCGATACTTAATGGGTGGTGCTCGCTGTTGGAGCCCAGCTGTTCATGCTGCTCGAGGTGCAGACCTAGGTTTAAGTTTCGCGCACTGCCGCACGTATTCATTTCGTTGCAGGTGGACTCCTGCGCTTCCCTACTCGATACCTAATGGGTGGTGCTCGCTGTTGGAGCCCCGCTGTTCATGCTGCTCGAGGTGCAGACCTAGGATTAAGTTTCGCGCACTGCCGCACGTATTCATTTCGTTGCAGGTGGACTCCTGCGCTCTACAACTCGATACCTAATGGGTGGTGCTCGCTGTTGGAGCCCCCGCTGTTCATGCTGCTCGAGGTGCAGGCATAGGTGTATGTCTCGCGCACTGCCGCATGTATTTATTTCGTTGCAGGTGGGCTCCTGCGCTCCCCAACTCGATACCTAATGGGTGGTGCTCGCTGTTGCAGCCCCCGCTGTTTATGCTGCTCGAGGTACAGGCATAGGTTTATGTTTTGCGCACTGCCGCACGTATTCATTTCGGTGCAGGTGGACTCCTGCGCTCCCCAACTCGATACCTAATGGGTGGTGCTCGCTGTTGGAGCCCCAGCTGTTGATGCTGCTCGAGGTGCAGGCATAGGTTTATGTTTCGCGCACTGCCGCACGTATTCATTTCGTTGCAGGTGGACTCCTGCGCTCACCAACTCGGTACCTAATTGGTGGTGCTCGCTGTTGGAACCCCGCAGTTCGTGCTGCTCGAGGTGCAGGCATAGGTGTATGTTTCGCGCACTGCCGCATGTATTCATTTCGTTGCAGGTGGACTCCTGCGCTTTCCTACTCGATACCTAATGGGTGGTGCTCGCTGTTGGAGCCCCGCTGTTGATGCTGCTCGAGGTGCAGACCTAGGATTAAGTTTCGTGCACTGCCGCACGTATTCATTTCGTTGCAGGTGGGCTCCTGCGCTCCACAACTCGATACCTAATGGGTGGTGCTCGCTGTTGGAGCCCCCGCTGTTCATGCTGCTCGAGGTGCAGGCATAGGTTTATGTTTCGCGCACTGCCGCATGTATTCATTTCCTTGCAGGTGGACTCCTGCGCTCCCCAACAAGATACCTAATGGGTGGTGCTCGCTGTTAGAGCCCCCGCTGTTCATGCTGCTCGAGGTGCAGGCATAGGTTTATGTTTCGCGCACTGCCGCACGTATTCATTTCGTTGCAGGTGGACTCCTGCGCTCACCAACTCGATACCTAATGGGTGGTGCTAGCTGTTGGAGCCCCCGCTGTTCATGCTGCTCGAGGTGCAGGCATAGGTTTATGTTTCGCGCACTGCCGCACGTATTCATTTCGTTGCAGGTGGACTGCTGCGCTCACCAACTCGATACCTAATTGGTGGTGCTCGCTGTTGGAGCCCCCGCTGTTCATGCTGCTCGAGGTGCTGGCATAGGTGTATGTTTCGCGCACTGCCGCATGTATTCATTTCGTTGCAGGTGGACTCCTGCGCTTCCCTACTCGATACCTAATGGGTGGTGCTCGCTGTTGGAGCCCCGCTGTTCATGCTGCTCGAGGTGCAGACCTAGGATTAAGTTTCGTGCACTGCCGCACGTATTCATTTCGTTGCAGGTGGGCTCCTGCGCTCCACAACTCGATACCTAATGGGTGGTGCTCGCTGTTGGAGCCCCCGCTGTTCATGCTGCTCGAGGTGCAGGCATAGGTTTATGTTTCGCGCACTGCAGCACGTATTTATTTCGTTGCAGGTGGACTCCTGCGCTCCCCAACTCGATACCTAATTGGTGGTGTTCGCTGTTGGAGCCCCGCTGTTCATGCTGCTCGAGGTACAGACCTAGGTTTAAGTTTCGCGCACTGCCGCACGTATTCATTTCGTTGCAGGTGGACTCCTGCGCTCACCAACTCGATACCTAATGGGTGGTGCTCGCTGTTGGAGCCCACGCTGTTCATGCTGCTCGAGGTGCAGGGATACGTTTATATTTGGCGCACTGCCTCACGTATTCATTTCGTTGCAGGTGCACTCCTGCGCTCATCAGCTCGATACTTAATGGGTGGTGCTCGCTGTTGGAGCCCAGCTGTTCATGCTGCTCGAGGTGCAGACCTAGGTTTAAGTTTCGCGCACTGCCGCACGTAATCATTTCGTTGCAGGTGGACTCCTGCGCTTCCCTACTCGATACCTAATGGGTGGTGCTCGCTGTTGGAGCCCCGCTGTTCATGCTGCTCGAGGTGCAGACCTAGGATTAAGTTTCGCGCACTGCCGCACGTATTCATTTCGTTGCAGGTGGACTCCTGCGCTCTACAACTCGATACCTAATGGGTGGTGCTCGCTGTTGGAGCCCCCGCTGTTCATGCTGCTCGAGGTGCAGGCATAGGTGTATGTCTCGCGCACTGCCGCATGTATTTATTTCGTTGCAGGTGGGCTCCTGCGCTCCCCAACTCGATACCTAATGGGTGGTGCTCGCTGTTGCAGCCCCCGCTGTTTATGCTGCTCGAGGTACAGGCATAGGTTTATGTTTTGCGCACTGCCGCACGTATTCATTTCGGTGCAGGTGGACTCCTGCGCTCCCCAACTCGATACCTAATGGGTGGTGCTCGCTGTTGGAGCCCCAGCTGTTGATGCTGCTCGAGGTGCAGGCATAGGTTTATGTTTCGCGCACTGCCGCACGTATTCATTTCGTTGCAGGTGGACTCCTGCGCTCACCAACTCGGTACCTAATTGGTGGTGCTCGCTGTTGGAACCCCGCAGTTCGTGCTGCTCGAGGTGCAGGCATAGGTGTATGTTTCGCGCACTGCCGCATGTATTCATTTCGTTGCAGGTGGACTCCTGCGCTTTCCTACTCGATACCTAATGGGTGGTGCTCGCTGTTGGAGCCCCGCTGTTGATGCTGCTCGAGGTGCAGGCATAGGTTTATGTTTCGCGCACTGCAGCACGTATTTATTTCGTTGCAGGTGGACTCCTGCGCTCTCCAACTCGATACCTAATTGGTGGTGTTCGCTGTTGGAGGCCCGCTGTTCATGCTGCTCGAGGTACAGACCTAGGTTTAAGTTTTGCGCAGTGCCGCACGTATTCATTTCGTTGCAGGTGGACTACTGCGCTCACCAACTCGATACCTAATGGGTGGTGCTCGCTGTTGGAGCCCACGCTATTCATGCTGCTCGAGGTGCAGGGATACGTTTATATTTGGCGCACTGCCTCACGTATTCATTTCGTTGCAGGTGCACTCCTGCGCTCATGAGCTCGATACTTAATGGGTGGTGCTCGCTGTTGGAGCCCAGCTGTTCATGCTGCTCGAGGTGCAGACCGAGGTTTAAGTTTCGCGCACTGCCGCACGTATTCATTTCGTTGTAGGTGGACTCCTGCGCTCCCCAACTCGATACCTTATAGGGGGTGCTCGCTGTCTGAACCCCGCTGTTCATGCTGCTCGAGGTACAGGCCTTGGTTTGTTTCGCGCACTGCCGCACGTACTCATTTCCTTGCTGGTGGACTCCTGCGCTCACCAGCTCGATACTTAATGGGTGGTGCTCGCTGTTGGAGCCCCCGCTGCTCATGCTGCTCGAGGTTCAGGCCTAGGTTTAAGTTTCGCGCACTGCGCACGTATTCATTTCGTTGCAGGTGGACTCCTGTGCTCACCAACTCGATACCTAATGAGTGGTGCTCGCTGTTAGAGCCCCGCTGTTCATGCTGCTCGAGGTGCAGGCCTAGGCTTATGTTTCGCGCACTGCCGCACGCATTCGTTTCGTTGCAGGTGGACTCCTGCGCTCACCAACTCGATACCTAATGGGTGATGCTCGCTGTTGGAGCCCACGCTGTTCATGCTGCTCGAGGTGCAGGCATAGGTTTATGTCACGCGCACTGCAGCACGTATTTATTTCGTTGCAGGTGGACTATTGCGCTCCCCAACTCGATACCTAATTGGTGGTGTTCGCTGTTGGAGCCCCGCTGTTCATGCTGCTCGAGGTGCAGACCTAGGTTTAAGTTTCGCGCACTGCCGCACGTATTCATTTCGTTGCAGGTGGACTCCTGCGCTCACCAACTCGATACCTAATGGGTGGTGCTCGCTGTTGGAGCCCACGCTGTTCATGCTGCTCGAGGTGCAGGCATAGGTTTATGTTTCGCGCACTGCCGCACGTATTCATTTCGTTGTAGGTGGACTCCTGCGCTCCCCAACTCGATACCTGATAGGGGGTGCTCGCTGTTGGAACCCCGCTGTTCATGCTGCTCGAGGTGCAGGCATAGGTTTATGTTTCGCGCACTGCCGCATGTATTCATTTCCTTGCAGGTGGACTCCTGCGCTCATCAGCTCGATACTTAATGGGTGGTGCTCGCTGTAGGAGCCCCGCTGTTCATGCTGCTCGAGGTGCAGGCATAGGTTTATGTTTCGCGCACTGCAGCACGTATTTATTTCGTTGCAGGTGGACTCCTGCGCTCCCCAACTCGATACCTAATTGGTGGTGTTCGCTGTTGGAGCCCCGCTGTTCATGCTGCTCGAGGTGCAGACCTAGGTTTAAGTTTCGCGCACTGCCGCACGTATTCATTTCGTTGCAGGTGGACTCCTGCGCTCACCAACTCGATACCTAATGGGTGGTGCTCGCTGTTGGAGCCCCCGCTGTTCATGCTGCTCGAGGTGCAGGCATAGGTTTATGTTTCGCGCACTGC
Organism: Amblyomma americanum; assembly: GCA_030143305.2. Classification (NCBI taxonomy): domain Eukaryota; kingdom Metazoa; phylum Arthropoda; class Arachnida; order Ixodida; family Ixodidae; genus Amblyomma; species Amblyomma americanum. The sequence goes on along the minus strand of JARKHS020015464.1, from coordinate 25,687 downwards.
CGCACGTATTCATTTCGTTGCAGGTGGACTCCTGCGCTCCCCAACTCGATACCTAATGGGTGGTGCTCGCTGTTGGAGCCCCCGCTGTTCATGCTGCTCGAGGTGCAGGCATAGGTTTATGTTTCGCGCACTGCCGCACGTATTCATTTCCTTGCAGGTGGACTCCTGCGCTCCCCAACTCGATACCTAATGGGTGGTGCTCGCTGTTGGAGCCCCCGCTGTTCATGCTGCTCGAGGTGCAGGCATAGGTTTATGTTTGGCGCACTGCCGCACGTATTCATTTCGTTGCAGGTGGACTCCTGCGCTCCCCAACTCGATACCTAATGGGTGGTGCTCGCTGTTGGAGCCCCGCTGTTCATGCTGCTCGAGGTGCAGGCATAGGTTTATGTTTCGCGCACTGCCGCACGTATTCATTTCGTTGCAGGTGGACTCCTGCGCTCCCCAACTCGATACCTAATGGTGGTGCTCGCTGTTGGAGCCCCGCTGTTCATGCTGCTCGAGGTGCAGGCCTAGGTTATGTTTCGCGCACTGCCGCACGAATTCATTTCGTTGCAGGTGGACTCCTGCGCTCACCAACTCGATACCTAATGGGTGGTGCTCGCTGTTGGAGCCCCGCTGTTCATGCTGCTCGAGGTGCAGGCATAGGTTTATGTTTCGCGCACTGCCGCACGTATTCATTTCGTTGCAGGTGGACTCCTGCGCTCACCAACTCGATACCTAATTGGTGGTGTTCGCTGTTGGAGCCCCGCTGTTCATGCTGCTCGAGGTGCAGGCATAGGTTTATGTTTCGCGCACTGCCGCACGTATTCATTTCGTTGCAGGTGGACTCCTGCGCTCACCAACTCGATACCTAATTGGTGGTGTTCGCTGTTGGAGCCCCGCTGTTCATGCTGCTCGAGGTGCAGGACCTAGGTTTAAGTTTCGCGCACTGCCGCACGTATTCATTTCGTTGCAGGTGGACTCCTGCGCTCACCAACTCGATACCTAATGGGTGGTGCTCGCTGTTGGAGCCCACGCTGTTCATGCTGCTCGAGGTGCAGGCATAGGTTTATGTTTCGCGCACTGCCGCACGTATTCATTTCGTTGCAGGTGGACTCCTGCGCTCACCAGCTCGATACCTAATGGGTGGTGCTCGCTGTTGGAGCCCCGCTGTTCATGCTGCTCGAGGTGCAGGACCTAGGTTTATGTTTCGCGCACTGCCGCACGTATTCATTTCGTTGCAGGTGGACTCCTGCGCTCACCAACTCGATACCTAATGGGTGGTGCTCGCTGTTGGAGCCCCGCTGTTCATGCTGCTCGAGGTGCAGACCTAGGTTTAAGTTTCGCGCACTGCCGCACGTATTCATTTCGTTGCAGGTGGACTCCTGCGCTCACCAACTCGATACCTAATGGGTGGTGCTCGCTGTTGGAGCCCCGCTGTTCATGCTGCTCGAGGTGCAGGCATAGGTGTATGTTTCGCGCACTGCCGCATGTATTCATTTCGTTGCAGGTGGACTCCTGCGCTCACCAACTCGATACCTAATGGGTGGTGCTCGCTGTTGGAGCCCCCGCTGTTCATGCTGCTCGAGGTGCAGGCATAGGTTTATGTTTCGCGCACTGCCGCACGTATTCATTTCGTTGCAGGTGGACTCCTGCGCTCCCCAACTCGATACCTAATGGGTGGTGCTCGCTGTTGGAGCCCCGCTGTTCATGCTGCTCGAGGTGCAGGCATAGGTTTATGTTTCGCGCACTGCCGCACGTATTCATTTCGTTGCAGGTGGACTCCTGCGCTCCCCAACTCGATACCTAATGGGTGGTGCTCGCTGTTGGAGCCCCGCTGTTCGATGCTGCTCGAGGTGCAGGCATAGGTGTATGTTTCGCGCACTGCCGCATGTATTCATTTCGTTGCAGGTGGACTCCTGCGCTTTCCTACTCGATACCTAATGGGTGGTGCTCGCTGTTGGAGCCCCGCTGTTGATGCTGCTCGAGGTGCAGACCTAGGATTAAGTTTCGTGCACTGCCGCACGTATTCATTTCGTTGCAGGTGGGCTCCTGCGCTCCACAACTCGATACCTAATGGGTGGTGCTCGCTGTTGGAGCCCCCGCTGTTCATGCTGCTCGAGGTGCAGGCATAGGTTTATGTTTCGCGCACTGCCGCATGTATTCATTTCCTTGCAGGTGGACTCCTGCGCTCCCCAACAAGATACCTAATGGGTGGTGCTCGCTGTTAGAGCCCCCGCTGTTCATGCTGCTCGAGGTGCAGGCATAGGTTTATGTTTCGCGCACTGCCGCACGTATTCATTTCGTTGCAGGTGGACTCCTGCGCTCACCAACTCGATACCTAATGGGTGGTGCTAGCTGTTGGAGCCCCCGCTGTTCATGCTGCTCGAGGTGCAGGCATAGGTTTATGTTTCGCGCACTGCCGCACGTATTCATTTCGTTGCAGGTGGACTGCTGCGCTCACCAACTCGATACCTAATTGGTGGTGCTCGCTGTTGGAGCCCCCGCTGTTCATGCTGCTCGAGGTGCTGGCATAGGTGTATGTTTCGCGCACTGCCGCATGTATTCATTTCGTTGCAGGTGGACTCCTGCGCTTCCCTACTCGATACCTAATGGGTGGTGCTCGCTGTTGGAGCCCCGCTGTTCATGCTGCTCGAGGTGCAGACCTAGGATTAAGTTTCGTGCACTGCCGCACGTATTCATTTCGTTGCAGGTGGGCTCCTGCGCTCCACAACTCGATACCTAATGGGTGGTGCTCGCTGTTGGAGCCCCCGCTGTTCATGCTGCTCGAGGTGCAGGCATAGGTTTATGTTTCGCGCACTGCAGCACGTATTTATTTCGTTGCAGGTGGACTCCTGCGCTCCCCAACTCGATACCTAATTGGTGGTGTTCGCTGTTGGAGCCCCGCTGTTCATGCTGCTCGAGGTACAGACCTAGGTTTAAGTTTCGCGCACTGCCGCACGTATTCATTTCGTTGCAGGTGGACTCCTGCGCTCACCAACTCGATACCTAATGGGTGGTGCTCGCTGTTGGAGCCCACGCTGTTCATGCTGCTCGAGGTGCAGGGATACGTTTATATTTGGCGCACTGCCTCACGTATTCATTTCGTTGCAGGTGCACTCCTGCGCTCATCAGCTCGATACTTAATGGGTGGTGCTCGCTGTTGGAGCCCAGCTGTTCATGCTGCTCGAGGTGCAGACCTAGGTTTAAGTTTCGCGCACTGCCGCACGTAATCATTTCGTTGCAGGTGGACTCCTGCGCTTCCCTACTCGATACCTAATGGGTGGTGCTCGCTGTTGGAGCCCCGCTGTTCATGCTGCTCGAGGTGCAGACCTAGGATTAAGTTTCGCGCACTGCCGCACGTATTCATTTCGTTGCAGGTGGACTCCTGCGCTCTACAACTCGATACCTAATGGGTGGTGCTCGCTGTTGGAGCCCCCGCTGTTCATGCTGCTCGAGGTGCAGGCATAGGTGTATGTCTCGCGCACTGCCGCATGTATTTATTTCGTTGCAGGTGGGCTCCTGCGCTCCCCAACTCGATACCTAATGGGTGGTGCTCGCTGTTGCAGCCCCCGCTGTTTATGCTGCTCGAGGTACAGGCATAGGTTTATGTTTTGCGCACTGCCGCACGTATTCATTTCGGTGCAGGTGGACTCCTGCGCTCCCCAACTCGATACCTAATGGGTGGTGCTCGCTGTTGGAGCCCCAGCTGTTGATGCTGCTCGAGGTGCAGGCATAGGTTTATGTTTCGCGCACTGCCGCACGTATTCATTTCGTTGCAGGTGGACTCCTGCGCTCACCAACTCGGTACCTAATTGGTGGTGCTCGCTGTTGGAACCCCGCAGTTCGTGCTGCTCGAGGTGCAGGCATAGGTGTATGTTTCGCGCACTGCCGCATGTATTCATTTCGTTGCAGGTGGACTCCTGCGCTTTCCTACTCGATACCTAATGGGTGGTGCTCGCTGTTGGAGCCCCGCTGTTGATGCTGCTCGAGGTGCAGGCATAGGTTTATGTTTCGCGCACTGCAGCACGTATTTATTTCGTTGCAGGTGGACTCCTGCGCTCTCCAACTCGATACCTAATTGGTGGTGTTCGCTGTTGGAGGCCCGCTGTTCATGCTGCTCGAGGTACAGACCTAGGTTTAAGTTTTGCGCAGTGCCGCACGTATTCATTTCGTTGCAGGTGGACTACTGCGCTCACCAACTCGATACCTAATGGGTGGTGCTCGCTGTTGGAGCCCACGCTATTCATGCTGCTCGAGGTGCAGGGATACGTTTATATTTGGCGCACTGCCTCACGTATTCATTTCGTTGCAGGTGCACTCCTGCGCTCATGAGCTCGATACTTAATGGGTGGTGCTCGCTGTTGGAGCCCAGCTGTTCATGCTGCTCGAGGTGCAGACCGAGGTTTAAGTTTCGCGCACTGCCGCACGTATTCATTTCGTTGTAGGTGGACTCCTGCGCTCCCCAACTCGATACCTTATAGGGGGTGCTCGCTGTCTGAACCCCGCTGTTCATGCTGCTCGAGGTACAGGCCTTGGTTTGTTTCGCGCACTGCCGCACGTACTCATTTCGTTGCAGGTGGACTCCTGCGCTCACCAACTCGATACCTAATGGGTGGTGCTCGCTGTTGGAGCCCACGCTGTTCATGCTGCTCGAGGTGCAGGCCTAGGTTTAAGTTTCGCGCACTGCCGCACGTATTCATTTCGTTGCAGGTGGACTCCTGCGCTCCCCAACTCGATACCTAATAGGGTGGTGCTCGCTGTTGGAGCCCCGCTGTTCATGCTGCTCGAGGTGCAGGCATAGGTTTATGTTTCGCGCACTGCCGCACGTATTCATTTCGTTGCAGGTGGACTCCTGCGCTCACCAACTCGATACCTAATGGGTGGTGCTCGCTGTTGGAGCCCCGCTGTTCATGCTGCTCGAGGTGCAGGCATAGGTTTATGTTTCGCGCACTGCAGCACGTATTTATTTCGTTGCAGGTGGACTCCTGCGCTCCCCAACTCGATACCTAATTGGTGGTGTTCGCTGTTGGAGCCCCGCTGTTCATGCTGCTCGAGGTGCAGACCTAGGTTTAAGTTTCGCGCACTGCCGCACGTATTCATTTCGTTGCAGGTGGACTCCTGCGCTCACCAACTCGATACCTAATGGGTGGTGCTCGCTGTTGGAGCCCACGCTGTTCATGCTGCTCGAGGTGCAGGCATAGGTTTATGTTTCGCGCACTGCCGCACGTATTCATTTCGTTGTAGGTGGACTCCTGCGCTCCCCAACTCGATACCTAATAGGGGGTGCTCGCTGTTGGAACCCCGCTGTTCATGCTGCTCGAGGTGCAGGCATAGGTTTATGTTTCGCGCACTGCCGCATGTATTCATTTCCTTGCAGGTGGACTCCTGCGCTCATCAGCTCGATACTTAATGGGTGGTGCTCGCTGTAGGAGCCCCGCTGTTCATGCTGCTCGAGGTGCAGGGATAGGTTTATGTTTGGCGCACTGCCGCACGTATTTATTTCGTTGCAGGTGGACTCCTGCGCTGCCCAACTCGATACCTAATTGGTGGTGTTCGCTGTTGGAGCCCCGCTGTTCATGCTGCTCGAGGTGCAGACCGAGGTTTAAGTTTCGCGCACTGCCGCACGTATTCATTTCGTTGTAGGTGGACTCCTGCGCTCCCCAACTCGATACCTAATAGGGGATGCTCGCTGTTGGAACCCCGCTGTTCATGCTGCTCGAGGTACAGGCCTTGGTTTGTTTCGCGCACTGCCGCACGAACTCATTTCCTTGCTGGTGGACTCCTGCGCTCACCAGCTCGATACCTAATAGGGGGTGCTCGCTGTTGGAACCCCGCTGTTCATGCTGCTCGAGGTGCAGGCATAGGTTTATGTTTCGCGCACTGCCGCATGTATTCATTTCCTTGCAGGTGGACTCCTGCGCTCATCAGCTCGATACTTAATGGGTGGTGCTCGCTGTAGGAGCCCCGCTGTTCATGCTGCTCGAGGTGCAGGCATAGGTTTATGTTTCGCGCACTGCAGCACGTATTTATTTCGTTGCAGGTGGACTCCTGCGCTCCCCAACTCAATACCTAATTGGTGGTGTTCGCTGTTGGAGCCCCGCTGTTCATGCTGCTCGAGGTACGGACCTAGGTTTAAGTTTCGCGCACTGCCGCACGTATTCATTTCGTTGCAGGTGGACTCCTGCGCTCACCAACTCGATACCTAATGGGTGGTGCTCCCTGTTGGAGCCCACGCTGTTCATGCTGCTCGAGGTGCAGGCATAGGTTTATGTCACGCGCACTGCAGCACGTATTTATTTCGTTGCAGGTGGACTCCTGCGCTCCCCAACTCGATACCTAATTGGTGGTGTTCGCTGTTGGAGCCCCGCTGTTCATGCTGCTCGAGGTGCAGACCTAGGTTTAAGTTTCGCGCACTGCCGCACGTATTCATTTCATTGCAGGTGGACTCCTGCGCTCACCAACTCGATACCTAATGGGTGGTGCTCGCTGTTGGAGCCCACGCTGTTCATGCTGCTCGAGGTGCAGGCATAGGTTTATATTTCGCGCACTGCCGCACGTATTCATTTCGTTGTAGGTGGACTCCTGCGCTCCCCAACTCGATACCTAATAGGGGGTGCTCGCTGTTGGAACCCCGCTGTTCATGCTGCTCGAGGTGCAGGCATAGGTTTATGTTTCGCGCACTGCTGCATGTATTCATTTCCTTGCAGGTGGACTTCTGCGCTCATCAGCTCGATACTTAATGGGTGGTGCTCGCTGTAGGAGCCCCGCTGTTCATGCTGCTCGAGGTGCAGGGATAGGTTTATATTTGGCGCACTGCCTCACGTATTTATTTCGTTGCAGGTGGACTCCTGCGCTGCCCAACTCGATACCTAATTGGTGGTGTTCGCTGTTGGAGCCCCGCTGTTCATGCTGCTCGAGGTGCAGACCGAGGTTTAAGTTTCGCGCACTGCCGCACGTATTCATTTCGTTGTAGGTGGACTCCTGCGCTCCCCAACTCGATACCTAATAGGGGGTGCTCGCTGTTGGAACCCCGCTGTTCATGCTGCTCGAGGTACAGGCCTTGGTTTGTTTCGCGCACTGCCGCACGAACTCATTTCCTTGCTGGTGGACTCCTGCGCTCACCAGCTCGATACCTAATAGGGGGTGCTCGCTGTTGGAACCCCGCTGTTCATGCTGCTCGAGGTGCAGGCATAGGTTTATGTTTCGCGCACTGCCGCATGTATTCATTTCCTTGCAGGTGGACTCCTGCGCTCATCAGCTCGATACTTAATGGGTGGTGCTCGCTGTAGGAGCCCTGCTGTTCATGCTGCTCGAGGTGCAGGCATAGGTTTATGTTTCGGGCACTGCAGCACGTATTTATTTCGTTGCAGGTGGACTCCTGCGCTCCCCAACTCGATACCTAATTGGTGGTGTTCGCTGTTGGAGCCCCGCTGTTCATGCTGCTCGAGGTGCAGACCTAGGATTAAGTTTCGTGCACTGCCGCACGTATTCATTTCGTTGCAGGTGGGCTCCTGCGCTCCACAACTCGATACCTAATGGGTGGTGCTCGCTGTCGGAGCCCCCGCTGTTCATGCTGCTCGAGGTGCAGGCATAGGTTTATGTTTCGCGCACTGCCGCATGTATTCATTTCCTTGCAGGTGGACTCCTGCGCTCCCCAACAAGATACCTAATGGGTGGTGCTCGCTGTTAGAGTCCCCGCTGTTCATGCTGCTCGAGGTGCAGGCATAGGTTTATGTTTCGCGCACTGGCGCACGTATTTATTTCGTTGCAGGTGGACTCCTGCGCTCCCCAACTCGATACCTAATGGGTGGTGCTAGCTGTTGGAGCCCCCGCTGTTCATGCTGCTCGAGGTGCAGGCATAGGTTTATGTTTCGCGCACTGCCGCACGTATTCATTTCGTTGCAGGTGGACTCCTGCGCTCACCAACTCGATACCTAATGGGTGGTGCTAGCTGTTGGAGCCCCCGCTGTTCATGCTGCCCGAGGTGCAGGCATAGGTTTATGTTTCGCGCACTGCCGCACGTATTCATTTCGTTGCAGGTGGACTGCGGCGCTCACCAACTCGATACCTAATTGGTGGTGCTCGCTGTTGGAGCCCCCGCTGTTCATGCTGCTCGAGGTGCTGGCATAGGTTTAGGTTTCGCGCACTGCAGCACGTACTTATTTCGTTGCAGGTGGACTCCTGCGCTCCCCAACTCGATACCTAATTGGTGGTGTTCGCTGTTGGAGCCCCGCTGTTCATGCTGCTCGAGGTACAGACCTAGGTTTAAGTTTCGCGCACTGCCGCACGTATTCATTTCGTTGCAGGTGGACTCCTGCGCTCACCAACTCGATACCTAATTGGTGGTGTTCGCTGTTGGAGCCCCGCTGTTCATGCTGCTCGAGGTGCAGGCATAGGTTTATGTTTCGCGCACTGCCGCATGTATTCATTTCCTTGCAGGTGGACTCCTGCGCTCATCAGCTCGATACTAAATGGGTGGTGCTCGCTGTAGGAGCCCCGCTGTTCGTGCTGCTCGAGGTGCAGGCATAGGTTTATGTTTCGCGCACTGCAGGACGTATTTATTTCGTTGCAGGTTGACTCCTGCGCTCCCCAACTCGATACCTAATTGGTGGTGTTCGCTGTTGGAGGCCCGCTGTTCATGCTGCTCGAGGTACAGACCTAGGTTTAAGTTTTGCGCAGTGCCGCACGTATTCATTTCGTTGCAGGTGGACTACTGCGCTCACCAACTCGATACCTAATGGGTGGTGCTCGCTGTTGGAGCCCACGCTGATCATGCTGCTCGAGGTGCAGGGATACGTTTATATTTGGCGCACTGCCTCACGTATTCATTTCGTTGCAGGTGCACTCCTGCGCTCATCAGCTCGATACTTAATGGGTGGTGCTCGCTGTTGGAGCCCAGCTGTTCATGCTGCTCGAGGTGCAGACCTAGGTTTAAGTTTCGCGCACTGCCGCACGTATTCATTTCGTTGCAGGTGGACTCCTGCGCTTCCCTACTCGATACCTAATGGGTGGTGCTCGCTGTTGGAGCCCCGCTGTTCATGCTGCTCGAGGTGCAGACCTAGGATTAAGTTTCGCGCACTGCCGCACGTATTCATTTCGTTGCAGGTGGACTCCTGCGCTCTACAACTCGATACCTAATGGGTGGTGCTCGCTGTTGGAGCCCCCGCTGTTCATGCTGCTCGAGGTGCAGGCATAGGTGTATGTCTCGCGCACTGCCGCATGTATTTATTTCGTTGCAGGTGGGCTCCTGCGCTCCCCAACTCGATACCTAATGGGTGGTGCTCGCTGTTGGAGCCCCAGCTGTTGATGCTGCTCGAGGTGCAGGCATAGGTTTATGTTTCGCGCACTGCCGCACGTATTCATTTCGTTGCAGGTGGACTCCTGCGCTCACCAACTCGGTACCTAATTGGTGGTGCTCGCTGTTGGAACCCCGCAGTTCGTGCTGCTCGAGGTGCAGGCATAGGTGTATGTTTCGCGCACTGCCGCATGTATTCATTTCGTTGCAGGTGGACTCCTGCGCTTTCCTACTCGATGCCTAATGGGTGGTGCTCGCTGTTGGAGCCCCGCTGTTGATGCTGCTCGAGGTGCAGACCTAGGATTAAGTTTCGTGCACTGCCGCACGTATTCATTTCGTTGCAGGTGGGCTCCTGCGCTCCACAACTCGATACCTAATGGGTGGTGCTCGCTGTTGGAGCCCCCGCTGTTCATGCTGCTCGAGGTGCAGGCATAGGTTTATGTTTCGCGCACTGCCGCATGTATTCATTTCCTTGCAGGTGGACTCCTGCGCTCCCCAACAAGATACCTAATGGGTGGTGCTCGCTGTTAGAGCCCCCGCTGTTCATGCTGCTCGAGGTGCAGGCATAGGTTTATGTTTCGCGCACTGCCGCACGTATTCATTTCGTTGCAGGTGGACTCCTGCGCTCACCAACTCGATACCTAATGGGTGGTGCTAGCTGTTGGAGCCCCCGCTGTTCATGCAGCTCGAGGTGCAGGCATAGGTTTATGTTTCGCGCACTGCCGCACGTATTCATTTCGTTGCAGGTGGACTGCTGCGCTCACCAACTCGATACCTAATTGGTGGTGCTCGCTGTTGGAGCCCCCGCTGTTCATGCTGCTCGAGGTGCTGGCATAGGTGTATGTTTCGCGCACTGCCGCATGTATTCATTTCGTTGCAGGTGGACTCCTGCGCTTCCCTACTCGATACCTAATGGGTGGTGCTCGCTGTTAGAGCCCCGCTGTTCATGCTGCTCGAGGTGCAGACCTAGGATTAAGTTTCGTGCACTGCCGCACGTATTCATTTCGTTGCAGGTGGGCTCCTGCGCTCCACAACTCGATACCTAATGGGTGGTGCTCGCTGTTGGAGCCCCCGCTGTTCATGCTGCTCGAGGTGCAGGCATAGGTTTATGTTTCGCGCACTGCAGCACGTATTTATTTCGTTGCAGGTGGACTCCTGCGCTCCCCAACTCGATACCTAATTGGTGGTGTTCGCTGTTGGAGCCCCGCTGTTCATGCTGCTCGAGGTACAGACCTAGGTTTAAGTTTCGCGCACTGCCGCACGTATTCATTTCGTTGCAGGTGGACTCCTGCGCTCACCAACTCGATACCTAATGGGTGGTGCTCGCTGTTGGAGCCCACGCTGTTCATGCTGCTCGAGGTGCAGGGATACGTTTATATTTGGCGCACTGCCTCACGTATTCATTTCGTTGCAGGTGCACTCCTGCGCTCATCAGCTCGATACTTAATGGGTGGTGCTCGCTGTTGGAGCCCAGCTGTTCATGCTGCTCGAGGTGCAGACCTAGGTTTAAGTTTCGCGCACTGCCGCACGTAATCATTTCGTTGCAGGTGGACTCCTGCGCTTCCCTACTCGATACCTAATGGGTGGTGCTCGCTGTTGGAGCCCCGCTGTTCATGCTGCTCGAGGTGCAGACCTAGGATTAAGTTTCGCGCACTGCCGCACGTATTCATTTCGTTGCAGGTGGACTCCTGCGCTCTACAACTCGATACCTAATGGGTGGTGCTCGCTGTTGGAGCCCCCGCTGTTCATGCTGCTCGAGGTGCAGGCATAGGTGTATGTCTCGCGCACTGCCGCATGTATTTATTTCGTTGCAGGTGGGCTCCTGCGCTCCCCAACTCGATACCTAATGGGTGGTGCTCGCTGTTGCAGCCCCCGCTGTTTATGCTGCTCGAGGTACAGGCATAGGTTTATGTTTTGCGCACTGCCGCACGTATTCATTTCGGTGCAGGTGGACTCCTGCGCTCCCCAACTCGATACCTAATGGGTGGTGCTCGCTGTTGGAGCCCCAGCTGTTGATGCTGCTCGAGGTGCAGGCATAGGTTTATGTTTCGCGCACTGGCGCACGTATTTATTTCGTTGCAGGTGGACTCCTGCGCTCCCCAACTCGATACCTAAAGGGTGGTGCTAGCTGTTGGAGCCCCCGCTGTTCATGCTGCTCGAGGTGCAGGCATAGGTTTATGTTTCGCGCACTGCCGCACGTATTCATTTCGTTGCAGGTGGACTCCTGCGCTCACCAACTCGATACCTAATGGGTGGTGCTAGCTGTTGGAGCCCCCGCTGTTCATGCTGCCCGAGGTGCAGGCATAGGTTTATGTTTCGCGCACTGCCGCACGTATTCATTTCGTTGCAGGTGGACTGCGGCGCTCACCAACTCGATACCTAATTGGTGGTGCTCGCTGTTGGAGCCCCCGCTGTTCATGCTGCTCGAGGTGCTGGCATAGGTTTAGGTTTCGCGCACTGCAGCACGTACTTATTTCGTTGCAGGTGGACTCCTGCGCTCCCCAACTCGATACCTAATTGGTGGTGTTCGCTGTTGGAGCCCCGCTGTTCATGCTGCTCGAGGTACAGACCTAGGTTTAAGTTTCGCGCACTGCCGCACGTATTCATTTCGTTGCAGGTGGACTCCTGCGCTCACCAACTCGATACCTAATTGGTGGTGTTCGCTGTTGGAGCCCCGCTGTTCATGCTGCTCGAGGTGCAGGCATAGGTTTATGTTTCGCGCACTGCCGCATGTATTCATTTCCTTGCAGGTGGACTCCTGCGCTCATCAGCTCGATACTAAATGGGTGGTGCTCGCTGTAGGAGCCCCGCTGTTCGTGCTGCTCGAGGTGCAGGCATAGGTTTATGTTTCGCGCACTGCAGGACGTATTTATTTCGTTGCAGGTTGACTCCTGCGCTCCCCAACTCGATACCTAATTGGTGGTGTTCGCTGTTGGAGGCCCGCTGTTCATGCTGCTCGAGGTACAGACCTAGGTTTAAGTTTTGCGCAGTGCCGCACGTATTCATTTCGTTGCAGGTGGACTACTGCGCTCACCAACTCGATACCTAATGGGTGGTGCTCGCTGTTGGAGCCCACGCTGTTCATGCTGCTCGAGGTGCAGGGATACGTTTATATTTGGCGCACTGCCTCACGTATTCATTTCGTTGCAGGTGCACTCCTGCGCTCATCAGCTCGATACTTAATGGGTGGTGCTCGCTGTTGGAGCCCAGCTGTTCATGCTGCTCGAGGTGCAGACCTAGGTTTAAGTTTCGCGCACTGCCGCACGTATTCATTTCGTTGCAGGTGGACTCCTGCGCTTCCCTACTCGATACCTAATGGGTGGTGCTCGCTGTTGGAGCCCCGCTGTTCATGCTGCTCGAGGTGCAGACCTAGGATTAAGTTTCGCGCACTGCCGCACGTATTCATTTCGTTGCAGGTGGACTCCTGCGCTCTACAACTCGATACCTAATGGGTGGTGCTCGCTGTTGGAGCCCCCGCTGTTCATGCTGCTCGAGGTGCAGGCATAGGTGTATGTCTCGCGCACTGCCGCATGTATTTATTTCGTTGCAGGTGGGCTCCTGCGCTCCCCAACTCGATACCTAATGGGTGGTGCTCGCTGTTGGAGCCCCAGCTGTTGATGCTGCTCGAGGTGCAGGCATAGGTTTATGTTTCGCGCACTGCCGCACGTATTCATTTCGTTGCAGGTGGACTCCTGCGCTCACCAACTCGGTACCTAATTGGTGGTGCTCGCTGTTGGAACCCCGCAGTTCGTGCTGCTCGAGGTGCAGGCATAGGTGTATGTTTCGCGCACTGCCGCATGTATTCATTTCGTTGCAGGTGGACTCCTGCGCTTTCCTACTCGATACCTAATGGGTGGTGCTCGCTGTTGGAGCCCCGCTGTTGATGCTGCTCGAGGTGCAGACCTAGGATTAAGTTTCGTGCACTGCCGCACGTATTCATTTCGTTGCAGGTGGGCTCCTGCGCTCCACAACTCGATACCTAATGGGTGGTGCTCGCTGTTGGAGCCCCCGCTGTTCATGCTGCTCGAGGTGCAGGCATAGGTTTATGTTTCGCGCACTGCCGCATGTATTCATTTCCTTGCAGGTGGACTCCTGCGCTCCCCAACAAGATACCTAATGGGTGGTGCTCGCTGTTAGAGCCCCCGCTGTTCATGCTGCTCGAGGTGCAGGCATAGGTTTATGTTTCGCGCACTGCCGCACGTATTCATTTCGTTGCAGGTGGACTCCTGCGCTCACCAACTCGATACCTAATGGGTGGTGCTAGCTGTTGGAGCCCCCGCTGTTCATGCAGCTCGAGGTGCAGGCATAGGTTTATGTTTCGCGCACTGCCGCACGTATTCATTTCGTTGCAGGTGGACTGCTGCGCTCACCAACTCGATACCTAATTGGTGGTGCTCGCTGTTGGAGCCCCCGCTGTTCATGCTGCTCGAGGTGCTGGCATAGGTGTATGTTTCGCGCACTGCCGCATGTATTCATTTCGTTGCAGGTGGACTCCTGCGCTTCCCTACTCGATACCTAATGGGTGGTGCTCGCTGTTGGAGCCCCGCTGTTCATGCTGCTCGAGGTGCAGACCTAGGATTAAGTTTCGTGCACTGCCGCACGTATTCATTTCGTTGCAGGTGGGCTCCTGCGCTCCACAACTCGATACCTAATGGGTGGTGCTCGCTGTTGGAGCCCCCGCTGTTCATGCTGCTCGAGGTGCAGGCATAGGTTTATGTTTCGCGCACTGCAGCACGTATTTATTTCGTTGCAGGTGGACTCCTGCGCTCCCCAACTCGATACCTAATTGGTGGTGTTCGCTGTTGGAGCCCCGCTGTTCATGCTGCTCGAGGTACAGACCTAGGTTTAAGTTTCGCGCACTGCCGCACGTATTCATTTCGTTGCAGGTGGACTCCTGCGCTCACCAACTCGATACCTAATGGGTGGTGCTCGCTGTTGGAGCCCACGCTGTTCATGCTGCTCGAGGTGCAGGGATACGTTTATATTTGGCGCACTGCCTCACGTATTCATTTCGTTGCAGGTGCACTCCTGCGCTCATCAGCTCGATACTTAATGGGTGGTGCTCGCTGTTGGAGCCCAGCTGTTCATGCTGCTCGAGGTGCAGACCTAGGTTTAAGTTTCGCGCACTGCCGCACGTAATCATTTCGTTGCAGGTGGACTCCTGCGCTTCCCTACTCGATACCTAATGGGTGGTGCTCGCTGTTGGAGCCCCGCTGTTCATGCTGCTCGAGGTGCAGACCTAGGATTAAGTTTCGCGCACTGCCGCACGTATTCATTTCGTTGCAGGTGGACTCCTGCGCTCTACAACTCGATACCTAATGGGTGGTGCTCGCTGTTGGAGCCCCCGCTGTTCATGCTGCTCGAGGTGCAGGCATAGGTGTATGTCTCGCGCACTGCCGCATGTATTTATTTCGTTGCAGGTGGGCTCCTGCGCTCCCCAACTCGATACCTAATGGGTGGTGCTCGCTGTTGCAGCCCCCGCTGTTTATGCTGCTCGAGGTACAGGCATAGGTTTATGTTTTGCGCACTGCCGCACGTATTCATTTCGGTGCAGGTGGACTCCTGCGCTCCCCAACTCGATACCTAATGGGTGGTGCTCGCTGTTGGAGCCCCAGCTGTTGATGCTGCTCGAGGTGCAGGCATAGGTTTATGTTTCGCGCACTGCCGCACGTATTCATTTCGTTGCAGGTGGACTCCTGCGCTCACCAACTCGGTACCTAATTGGTGGTGCTCGCTGTTGGAACCCCGCAGTTCGTGCTGCTCGAGGTGCAGGCATAGGTGTATGTTTCGCGCACTGCCGCATGTATTCATTTCGTTGCAGGTGGACTCCTGCGCTTTCCTACTCGATACCTAATGGGTGGTGCTCGCTGTTGGAGCCCCGCTGTTGATGCTGCTCGAGGTGCAGGCATAGGTTTATGTTTCGCGCACTGCAGCACGTATTTATTTCGTTGCAGGTGGACTCCTGCGCTCTCCAACTCGATACCTAATTGGTGGTGTTCGCTGTTGGAGGCCCGCTGTTCATGCTGCTCGAGGTACAGACCTAGGTTTAAGTTTTGCGCAGTGCCGCACGTATTCATTTCGTTGCAGGTGGACTACTGCGCTCACCAACTCGATACCTAATGGGTGGTGCTCGCTGTTGGAGCCCACGCTATTCATGCTGCTCGAGGTGCAGGGATACGTTTATATTTGGCGCACTGCCTCACGTATTCATTTCGTTGCAGGTGCACTCCTGCGCTCATGAGCTCGATACTTAATGGGTGGTGCTCGCTGTTGGAGCCCAGCTGTTCATGCTGCTCGAGGTGCAGACCGAGGTTTAAGTTTCGCGCACTGCCGCACGTATTCATTTCGTTGTAGGTGGACTCCTGCGCTCCCCAACTCGATACCTTATAGGGGGTGCTCGCTGTCTGAACCCCGCTGTTCATGCTGCTCGAGGTACAGGCCTTGGTTTGTTTCGCGCACTGCCGCACGTACTCATTTCGTTGCAGGTGGACTCCTGCGCTCACCAACTCGATACCTAATGGGTGGTGCTCGCTGTTGGAGCCCACGCTGTTCATGCTGCTCGAGGTGCAGGCATAGGTTTATGTTTCGCGCACTGCCGCACATATTCATTTCGTTGTAGGTGGACTCCTGCGCTCCCCAACTCGATACCTGATAGGGGGTGCTCGCTGTTGGAACCCCGCTGTTCATGCTGCTCGAGGTGCAGGCATAGGTTTATGTTTCGCGCACTGCCGCATGTATTCATTTCCTTGCAGGTGGACTCCTGCGCTCATCAGCTCGATACTTAATGGGTGGTGCTCGCTGTAGGAGCCCCGCTGTTCATGCTGCTCGAGGTGCAGGCATAGGTTTATGTTTCGCGCACTGCAGCACGTATTTATTTCGTTGCAGGTGGACTCCTGCGCTCCCCAACTCGATACCTAATTGGTGGTGTTCGCTGTTGGAGCCCCGCTGTTCATGCTGCTCGAGGTGCAGACCTAGGTTTAAGTTTCGCGCACTGCCGCACGTATTCATTTCGTTGCAGGTGGACTCCTGCGCTCACCAACTCGATACCTAATGGGTGGTGCTCGCTGTTGGAGCCCACGCTGTTCATGCTGCTCGAGGTGCAGGCATAGGTTTATGTTTCGCGCACTGCCGCACGTATTCATTTCGTTGTAGGTGGACTCCTGCGCTCCCCAACTCGATACCTAATAGGGGGTGCTCGCTGTTGGAACCCCGCTGTTCATGCTGCTCGAGGTGCAGGCATAGGTTTATGTTTCGCGCACTGCTGCATGTATTCATTTCCTTGCAGGTGGACTCCTGCGCTCATCAGCTCGATACTTAATGGGTGGTGCTCGCTGTAGGAGCCCCGCTGTTCATGCTGCTCGAGGTGCAGGGATAGGTTTATATTTGGCGCACTGCCTCACGTATTTATTTCGTTGCAGGTGGACTCCTGCGCTGCCCAACTCGATACCTAATTGGTGGTGTTCGCTGTTGGAGCCCCGCTGTTCATGCTGCTCGAGGTGCAGACCGAGGTTTAAGTTTCGCGCACTGCCGCACGTATTCATTTCGTTGTAGGTGGACTCCTGCGCTCCCCAACTCGATACCTAATAGGGGATGCTCGCTGTTGGAACCCCGCTGTTCATGCTGCTCGAGGTACAGGCCTTGGTTTGTTTCGCGCACTGCCGCACGAACTCATTTCCTTGCTGGTGGACTCCTGCGCTCACCAGCTCGATACCTAATAGGGGGTGCTCGCTGTTGGAACCCCGCTGTTCATGCTGCTCGAGGTGCAGGCATAGGTTAATGTTTCGCGCACTGCCGCATGTATTCATTTCCTTGCAGGTGGACTCCTGCGCTCATCAGCTCGATACTTAATGGGTGGTGCTCGCTGTAGGAGCCCCGCTGTTCATGCTGCTCGAGGTGCAGGCATAGGTTTATGTTTCGCGCACTGCAGCACGTATTTATTTCGTTGCAGGTGGACTCCTGCGCTCCCCAACTCAATACCTAATTGGTGGTGTTCGCTGTTGGAGCCCCGCTGTTCATGCTGCTCGAGGTACGGACCTAGGTTTAAGTTTCGCGCACTGCCGCACGTATTCATTTCGTTGCAGGTGGACTCCTGCGCTCACCAACTCGATACCTAATGGGTGGTGCTCCCTGTTGGAGCCCACGCTGTTCATGCTGCTCGAGGTGCAGGCATAGGTTTATGTCACGCGCACTGCAGCACGTATTTATTTCGTTGCAGGTGGACTCCTGCGCTCCCCAACTCGATACCTAATTGGTGGTGTTCGCTGTTGGAGCCCCGCTGTTCATGCTGCTCGAGGTGCAGACCTAGGTTTAAGTTTCGCGCACTGCCGCACGTATTCATTTCATTGCAGGTGGACTCCTGCGCTCACCAACTCGATACCTAATGGGTGGTGCTCGCTGTTGGAGCCCACGCTGTTCATGCTGCTCGAGGTGCAGGCATAGGTTTATATTTCGCGCACTGCCGCACGTATTCATTTCGTTGTAGGTGGACTCCTGCGCTCCCCAACTCGATACCTAATAGGGGGTGCTCGCTGTTGGAACCCCGCTGTTCATGCTGCTCGAGGTGCAGGCATAGGTTTATGTTTCGCGCACTGCTGCATGTATTCATTTCCTTGCAGGTGGACTTCTGCGCTCATCAGCTCGATACTTAATGGGTGGTGCTCGCTGTAGGAGCCCCGCTGTTCATGCTGCTCGAGGTGCAGGGATAGGTTTATATTTGGCGCACTGCCTCACGTATTTATTTCGTTGCAGGTGGACTCCTGCGCTGCCCAACTCGATACCTAATTGGTGGTGTTCGCTGTTGGAGCCCCGCTGTTCATGCTGCTCGAGGTGCAGACCGAGGTTTAAGTTTCGCGCACTGCCGCACGTATTCATTTCGTTGTAGGTGGACTCCTGCGCTCCCCAACTCGATACCTAATAGGGGGTGCTCGCTGTTGGAACCCCGCTGTTCATGCTGCTCGAGGTACAGGCCTTGGTTTGTTTCGCGCACTGCCGCACGAACTCATTTCCTTGCTGGTGGACTCCTGCGCTCACCAGCTCGATACCTAATAGGGGGTGCTCGCTGTTGGAACCCCGCTGTTCATGCTGCTCGAGGTGCAGGCATAGGTTTATGTTTCGCGCACTGCCGCATGTATTCATTTCCTTGCAGGTGGACTCCTGCGCTCATCAGCTCGATACTTAATGGGTGGTGCTCGCTGTAGGAGCCCTGCTGTTCATGCTGCTCGAGGTGCAGGCATAGGTTTATGTTTCGGGCACTGCAGCACGTATTTATTTCGTTGCAGGTGGACTCCTGCGCTCCCCAACTCGATACCTAATTGGTGGTGTTCGCTGTTGGAGCCCCGCTGTTCATGCTGCTTGAGGTGCAGACCTAGGATTAAGTTTCGTGCACTGCCGCACGTATTCATTTCGTTGCAGGTGGGCTCCTGCGCTCCACAACTCGATACCTAATGGGTGGTGCTCGCTGTCGGAGCCCCCGCTGTTCATGCTGCTCGAGGTGCAGGCATAGGTTTATGTTTCGCGCACTGCCGCATGTATTCATTTCCTTGCAGGTGGACTCCTGCGCTCCCCAACAAGATACCTAATGGGTGGTGCTCGCTGTTAGAGTCCCCGCTGTTCATGCTGCTCGAGGTGCAGGCATAGGTTTATGTTTCGCGCACTGGCGCACGTATTTATTTCGTTGCAGGTGGACTCCTGCGCTCCCCAACTCGATACCTAATGGGTGGTGCTAGCTGTTGGAGCCCCCGCTGTTCATGCTGCTCGAGGTGCAGGCATAGGTTTATGTTTCGCGCACTGCCGCACGTATTCATTTCGTTGCAGGTGGACTCCTGCGCTCACCAACTCGATACCTAATGGGTGGTGCTAGCTGTTGGAGCCCCCGCTGTTCATGCTGCCCGAGGTGCAGGCATAGGTTTATGTTTCGCGCACTGCCGCACGTATTCATTTCGTTGCAGGTGGACTGCGGCGCTCACCAACTCGATACCTAATTGGTGGTGCTCGCTGTTGGAGCCCCCGCTGTTCATGCTGCTCGAGGTGCTGGCATAGGTTTAGGTTTCGCGCACTGCAGCACGTACTTATTTCGTTGCAGGTGGACTCCTGCGCTCCCCAACTCGATACCTAATTGGTGGTGTTCGCTGTTGGAGCCCCGCTGTTCATGCTGCTCGAGGTACAGACCTAGGTTTAAGTTTCGCGCACTGCCGCACGTATTCATTTCGTTGCAGGTGGACTCCTGCGCTCACCAACTCGATACCTAATTGGTGGTGTTCGCTGTTGGAGCCCCGCTGTTCATGCTGCTCGAGGTGCAGGCATAGGTTTATGTTTCGCGCACTGCCGCATGTATTCATTTCCTTGCAGGTGGACTCCTGCGCTCATCAGCTCGATACTAAATGGGTGGTGCTCGCTGTAGGAGCCCCGCTGTTCGTGCTGCTCGAGGTGCAGGCATAGGTTTATGTTTCGCGCACTGCAGGACGTATTTATTTCGTTGCAGGTTGACTCCTGCGCTCCCCAACTCGATACCTAATTGGTGGTGTTCGCTGTTGGAGGCCTGCTGTTCATGCTGCTCGAGGTACAGACCTAGGTTTAAGTTTTGCGCAGTGCCGCACGTATTCATTTTGTTGCAGGTGGACTACTGCGCTCACCAACTCGATACCTAATGGGTGGTGCTCGCTGTTGGAGCCCACGCTGTTCATGCTGCTCGAGGTGCAGGGATACGTTTATATTTGGCGCACTGCCTCACGTATTCATTTCGTTGCAGGTGCACTCCTGCGCTCATCAGCTCGATACTTAATGGGTGGTGCTCGCTGTTGGAGCCCAGCTGTTCATGCTGCTCGAGGTGCAGACCTAGGTTTAAGTTTCGCGCACTGCCGCACGTATTCATTTCGTTGCAGGTGGACTCCTGCGCTTCCCTACTCGATACCTAATGGGTGGTGCTCGCTGTTGGAGCCCCGCTGTTCATGCTGCTCGAGGTGCAGACCTAGGATTAAGTTTCGCGCACTGCCGCACGTATTCATTTCGTTGCAGGTGGACTCCTGCGCTCTACAACTCGATACCTAATGGGTGGTGCTCGCTGTTGGAGCCCCCGCTGTTCATGCTGCTCGAGGTGCAGGCATAGGTGTATGTCTCGCGCACTGCCGCATGTATTTATTTCGTTGCAGGTGGGCTCCTGCGCTCCCCAACTCGATACCTAATGGGTGGTGCTCGCTGTTGGAGCCCCAGCTGTTGATGCTGCTCGAGGTGCAGGCATAGGTTTATGTTTCGCGCACTGCCGCACGTATTCATTTCGTTGCAGGTGGACTCCTGCGCTCACCAACTCGGTACCTAATTGGTGGTGCTCGCTGTTGGAACCCCGCAGTTCGTGCTGCTCGAGGTGCAGGCATAGGTGTATGTTTCGCGCACTGCCGCATGTATTCATTTCGTTGCAGGTGGACTCCTGCGCTTTCCTACTCGATACCTAATGGGTGGTGCTCGCTGTTGGAGCCCCGCTGTTGATGCTGCTCGAGGTGCAGACCTAGGATTAAGTTTCGTGCACTGCCGCACGTATTCATTTCGTTGCAGGTGGGCTCCTGCGCTCCACAACTCGATACCTAATGGGTGGTGCTCGCTGTTGGAGCCCCCGCTGTTCATGCTGCTCGAGGTGCAGGCATAGGTTTATATTTCGCGCACTGCCGCATGTATTCATTTCCTTGCAGGTGGACTCCTGCGCTCCCCAACAAGATACCTAATGGGTGGTGCTCGCTGTTAGAGCCCCCGCTGTTCATGCTGCTCGAGGTGCAGGCATAGGTTTATGTTTCGCGCACTGCCGCACGTATTCATTTCGTTGCAGGTGGACTCCTGCGCTCACCAACTCGATACCTAATGGGTGGTGCTAGCTGTTGGAGCCCCCGCTGTTCATGCTGCTCGAGGTGCAGGCATAGGTTTATGTTTCGCGCACTGCCGCACGTATTCATTTCGTTGCAGGTGGACTGCTGCGCTCACCAACTCGATACCTAATTGGTGGTGCTCGCTGTTGGAGCCCCCGCTGTTCATGCTGCTCGAGGTGCTGGCATAGGTGTATGTTTCGCGCACTGCCGCATGTATTCATTTCGTTGCAGGTGGACTCCTGCGCTTGCCTACTCGATACCTAATGGGTGGTGCTCGCTGTTGGAGCCCCGCTGTTCATGCTGCTCGAGGTGCAGACCTAGGATTAAGTTTCGTGCACTGCCGCACGTATTCATTTCGTTGCAGGTGGGCTCCTGCGCTCCACAACTCGATACCTAATGGGTGGTGCTCGCTGTTGGAGCCCCCGCTGTTCATGCTGCTCGAGGTGCAGGCATAGGTTTATGTTTCGCGCACTGCAGCACGTATTTATTTCGTTGCAGGTGGACTCCTGCGCTCCCCAACTCGATACCTAATTGGTGGTGTTCGCTGTTGGAGCCCCGCTGTTCATGCTGCTCGAGGTACAGACCTAGGTTTAAGTTTCGCGCACTGCCGCACGTATTCATTTCGTTGCAGGTGGACTTCTGCGCTCACCAACTCGATACCTAATGGGTGGTGCTCGCTGTTGGAGCCCACGCTGTTCATGCTGCTCGAGGTGCAGGGATACGTTTATATTTGGCGCACTGCCTCACGTATTCATTTCGTTGCAGGTGCACTCCTGCGCTCATCAGCTCGATACTTAATGGGTGGTGCTCGCTGTTGGAGCCCAGCTGTTCATGCTGCTCGAGGTGCAGACCTAGGTTTAAGTTTCGCGCACTGCCGCACGTAATCATTTCGTTGCAGGTGGACTCCTGCGCTTCCCTACTCGATACCTAATGGGTGGTGCTCGCTGTTGGAGCCCCGCTGTTCATGCTGCTCGAGGTGCAGACCTAGGATTAAGTTTCGCGCACTGCCGCACGTATTCATTTCGTTGCAGGTGGACTCCTGCGCTCTACAACTCGATACCTAATGGGTGGTGCTCGCTGTTGGAGCCCCCGCTGTTCATGCTGCTCGAGGTGCAGGCATAGGTGTATGTCTCGCGCACTGCCGCATGTATTTATTTCGTTGCAGGTGGGCTCCTGCGCTCCCCAACTCGATACCTAATGGGTGGTGCTCGCTGTTGCAGCCCCCGCTGTTTATGCTGCTCGAGGTACAGGCATAGGTTTATGTTTTGCGCACTGCCGCACGTATTCATTTCGGTGCAGGTGGACTCCTGCGCTCCCCAACTCGATACCTAATGGGTGGTGCTCGCTGTTGGAGCCCCAGCTGTTGATGCTGCTCGAGGTGCAGGCATAGGTTTATGTTTCGCGCACTGCCGCACGTATTCATTTCGTTGCAGGTGGACTCCTGCGCTCACCAACTCGGTACCTAATTGGTGGTGCTCGCTGTTGGAACCCCGCAGTTCGTGCTGCTCGAGGTGCAGGCATAGGTGTATGTTTCGCGCACTGCCGCATGTATTCATTTCGTTGCAGGTGGACTCCTGCGCTTTCCTACTCGATACCTAATGGGTGGTGCTCGCTGTTGGAGCCCCGCTGTTGATGCTGCTCGAGGTGCAGGCATAGGTTTATGTTTCGCGCACTGCAGCACGTATTTATTTCGTTGCAGGTGGACTCCTGCGCTCTCCAACTCGATACCTAATTGGTGGTGTTCGCTGTTGGAGGCCCGCTGTTCATGCTGCTCGAGGTACAGACCTAGGTTTAAGTTTTGCGCAGTGCCGCACGTATTCATTTCGTTGCAGGTGGACTACTGCGCTCACCAACTCGATACCTAATGGGTGGTGCTCGCTGTTGGAGCCCACGCTATTCATGCTGCTCGAGGTGCAGGGATACGTTTATATTTGGCGCACTGCCTCACGTATTCATTTCGTTGCAGGTGCACTCCTGCGCTCATGAGCTCGATACTTAATGGGTGGTGCTCGCTGTTGGAGCCCAGCTGTTCATGCTGCTCGAGGTGCAGACCGAGGTTTAAGTTTCGCGCACTGCCGCACGTATTCATTTCGTTGTAGGTGGACTCCTGCGCTCCCCAACTCGATACCTTATAGGGGGTGCTCGCTGTCTGAACCCCGCTGTTCATGCTGCTCGAGGTACAGGCCTTGGTTTGTTTCGCGCACTGCCGCACGTACTCATTTCCTTGCTGGTGGACTCCTGCGCTCACCAGCTCGATACTTAATGGGTGGTGCTCGCTTTTGGAGCCCCCGCTGCTCATGCTGCTCGAGGTTCAGGCCTAGGTTTAAGTTTCGCGCACTGCGCACGTATTCATTTCGTTGCAGGTGGACTCCTGTGCTCACCAACTCGATACCTAATGAGTGGTGCTCGCTGTTAGAGCCCCGCTGTTCATGCTGCTCGAGGTGCAGGCCTAGGCTTATGTTTCGCGCACTGCCGCACGCATTCGTTTCGTTGCAGGTGGACTCCTGCGCTCACCAACTCGATACCTAATGGGTGATGCTCGCTGTTGGAGCCCACGCTGTTCATGCTGCTCGAGGTGCAGGCATAGGTTTATGTCACGCGCACTGCAGCACGTATTTATTTCGTTGCAGGTGGACTATTGCGCTCCCCAACTCGATACCTAATTGGTGGTGTTCGCTGTTGGAGCCCCGCTGTTCATGCTGCTCGAGGTGCAGACCTAGGTTTAAGTTTCGCGCACTGCCGCACGTATTCATTTCGTTGCAGGTGGACTCCTGCGCTCACCAACTCGATACCTAATGGGTGGTGCTCGCTGTTGGAGCCCACGCTGTTCATGCTGCTCGAGGTGCAGGCATATTCGCGCACTGCCGCACGTATTCATTTCGTTGTAGGTGGACTCCTGCGCTCCCCAACTCGATACCTGATAGGGGGTGCTCGCTGTTGGAACCCCGCTGTTCATGCTGCTCGAGGTGCAGGCATAGGTTTATGTTTCGCGCACTGCCGCATGTATTCATTTCCTTGCAGGTGGACTCCTGCGCTCATCAGCTCGATACTTAATGGGTGGTGCTCGCTGTAGGAGCCCCGCTGTTCATGCTGCTCGAGGTGCAGGCATAGGTTTATGTTTCGCGCACTGCAGCACGTATTTATTTCGTTGCAGGTGGACTCCTGCGCTCCCCAACTCGATACCTAATTGGTGGTGTTCGCTGTTGGAGCCCCGCTGTTCATGCTGCTCGAGGTGCAGACCTAGGTTTAAGTTTCGCGCACTGCCGCACGTATTCATTTCGTTGCAGGTGGACTCCTGCGCTCACCAACTCGATACCTAATGGGTGGTGCTCGCTGTTGGAGCCCACGCTGTTCATGCTGCTCGAGGTGCAGGCATAGGTTTATGTTTCGCGCACTGCCGCACGTATTCATTTCGTTGTAGGTGGACTCCTGCGCTCCCCAACTCGATACCTAATAGGGGGTGCTCGCTGTTGGAACCCCGCTGTTCATGCTGCTCGAGGTGCAGGCATAGGTTTATGTTTCGCGCACTGCTGCATGTATTCATTTCCTTGCAGGTGGACTCCTGCGCTCATCAGCTCGATACTTAATGGGTGGTGCTCGCTGTAGGAGCCCCGCTGTTCATGCTGCTCGAGGTGCAGGGATAGGTTTATATTTGGCGCACTGCCTCACGTATTTATTTCGTTGCAGGTGGACTCCTGCGCTGCCCAACTCGATACCTAATTGGTGGTGTTCGCTGTTGGAGCCCCGCTGTTCATGCTGCTCGAGGTGCAGACCGAGGTTTAAGTTTCGCGCACTGCCGCACGTATTCATTTCGTTGTAGGTGGACTCCTGCGCTCCCCAACTCGATACCTAATAGGGGATGCTCGCTGTTGGAACCCCGCTGTTCATGCTGCTCGAGGTACAGGCCTTGGTTTGTTTCGCGCACTGCCGCACGAACTCATTTCCTTGCTGGTGGACTCCTGCGCTCACCAGCTCGATACCTAATAGGGGGTGCTCGCTGTTGGAACCCCGCTGTTCATGCTGCTCGAGGTGCAGGCATAGGTTTATGTTTCGCGCACTGCCGCATGTATTCATTTCCTTGCAGGTGGACTCCTGCGCTCATCAGCTCGATACTTAATGGGTGGTGCTCGCTGTAGGAGCCCCGCTGTTCATGCTGCTCGAGGTGCAGGCATAGGTTTATGTTTCGCGCACTGCAGCACGTATTTATTTCGTTGCAGGTGGACTCCTGCGCTCCCCAACTCAATACCTAATTGGTGGTGTTCGCTGTTGGAGCCCCGCTGTTCATGCTGCTCGAGGTACGGACCTAGGTTTAAGTTTCGCGCACTGCCGCACGTATTCATTTCGTTGCAGGTGGACTCCTGCGCTCACCAACTCGATACCTAATGGGTGGTGCTCGCTGTTGGAGCCCACGCTGTTCATGCTGCTCGAGGTGCCGGCATAGGTTTATGTCACGCGCACTGCAGCACGTATTTATTTCGTTGCAGGTGGACTCCTGCGCTCCCCAACTCGATACCTAATTGGTGGTGTTCGCTGTTGGAGCTTCGCTGTTCATGCTGCT
>JARKHS020015463.1:32500-70000 GCA_030143305.2 Amblyomma americanum | reverse complement strand
CGCTATTGATGAGGGTGGCGCTGGTGAACACTCTCAAGTTTCGCGCACACGCAAAACATAAATACCCACGAAAGCAACAGATCGGACAGGCGTAGCCGTAGCTCAGTTCGTAGAGCAACGGACGCAGTTTCAGGAGGTCGTGGGTTAGGATCCTACCGGTGGCATGGTTGTTTCTTCTGCTGTTTTATATGTAATTTTCTTTAAGCGAAGGTTTAATCGAAGTATTATTCTCCCAGAAACAAGACACTTGTTAAAATATTGTGAGAGAAGGCAAATAAAATGAGGGACTCGTATGACAAACGTATGTAGGAAGCCAACAGTCACCGAAACCAAGGTCCATCGGGGAATGTTTCCTTTTTAATTTGTAGCATTAATCAATGAGAGAATAGTATTTCAATTAATATTTCGCCTAAAGAAAATTACTTACAAAGCAGAAGAAATATATATATATATATATATATATATATATATATATATATATATATATATATATATATATATATATATATATATATATATATATATATATATATATATGGTGGATATTAAATCTGATGTATGAGCGTTTAAAAACATTGTTAAAACTGACTAATGCGAAGGACGCACGTGAGCAAATCTCCCGACCTCATTACCAATTTGAACCAAATAGTGAGAAGCGAGAATGTTGTTGGGTGAAACAACGCGTGCTCTCGACTGCATCTGTAAGCTGTAAACAAAAGTCCCTAAACGCAGCCCGTGAAGAGCGGTAAACAATTATGTATACTTTCTCTCACTTTTGTGCTAATTATCCTGGCGACTTCAGTGTCCCTTTAGGTGGAACAAGTATTCTTCCGCACGAAGCTGCTGGGTTTTTTTATTTTATAAAAACGGTCTATAGATTTTTTGTATGTAACTTATAGACTCTATGGCCTTCCTATAGGTATTTCCTTTTGAATATTCACCGGCTAAAGTGTGTGTATAGGCAATGTAATCTATAGATTTCCTACATACTGGCCTTGGGATTTATATTTCCTACAGAGTAGTCTATGCGATTTCTGTATAGAAAGGCTACAGTCATTACGGACAAGTCTGTTGAAAGGCTGTTGACTATTTAAAGAAAATTTCTTTAGTGCGCACCTTAAGTGTTTTTGAAGCTAATTTGTCGATCAACGAGCAAGCGGGCGAACTGTCCCTGCTTGAAAGGATCCTTTGATTCGAAGTGGAACTTTCCGATGCTGGTTTGCGGACTTTTAGTTTTGTTCTACTGTGGACCGCGTCTAGCTGTTTTTTCCTCAAAACTTCGGATTCTGGGAAACACCTTACGGCTTACAATATGCAGAAGAGAGTGCAAGTAAACGCTCTTTCTGGTCTTGGGAGTGACAGTGATACACCACGTAGTGGCTTCCTCCGTTGCTGTATATTCACCCAGCTAAGCTTCCATAATAGCACGGTGCTTCGTGCATAACGCAAGCTAGCGAGCTTCCGCATAACAGCGATGTTGAGGTACTCATGAGAGGCCGACATATTGGACGTCACATTACAGAGAGCATGTTTGCGTGAGGGTTATTCCGTCTCTGGCCGCTGCTCACTTCATACTCCGCCTGAAAATTTGCTCGCAGTGCGGCGGAAGCTACGAATACGAAGCAAGGGCTCCCATAAGTCTACACTTCCTAAAGCCTGGCGAGCCAGCGATGCAGGTACGGTAGTTGTTTCCGCACGCTCGTCGCTCACACTGCGACAGGAAAAAGATAAGGGCAGTTCAGATAAGAACGGTAATCGAGGTCCCATGACCATTTTTTGTTTTCAATGAACTTTTTATATGTGATAGGTAAATGTGTCCACACAAAGGAATGAACCTTAGTTTTGCAAGGAACTTCGTAGTTTTCTCGGAAAAAAATCGTATGTCACAAGACGTGGAGAATGTCGTTTTTGCCACTTCGCAAAGTTGCAAGTTTGGAGCATCACTGCATGCACAATATGTTTTCTCCGCACATCAGTATTTTTTCGGTACCTCTTTGCAACTTTTCCTATGCGAAAAAATAAAAAAAAACGTTTTCTTGCTGTGTTAATGTTCTGAGTAAAAAATCGTAAATTTCGCTTTCGGAGCTATGCGGTGCTAAAAAGGCGCTTTTCAGGGCAGCCTTAGGGCAAGATATGTTAAGATCTTCCCACTGAATCTTTTTCTCAGTATTTTTCAGCTACTTTTGCTCACTTTAGGGAAGTTTTGTTGCTCTAGAATTGACAGATATTTTTCAATATGGCCTCAAATTTGGCCGAAGTTCAAAAACGTCAAAAAAGTGACATTTGATTTTGATTTAAAAAAAAACCTCATCAACTAATTTCAATAAAATTGCCTGAATAATCCCCAATACTTTATAAATTGAACCCACCAAAAAAGATTTGCATTATGTTGTTTTAAAGTAGGAAAATATATACAAAACCGTCTTCATGATTTCAATCCCTACGTCGGCTCAATATTCCCTTTTAGGATGCGTAGTCGTCAGAAGCTGGATTTAGTATTGATTTTTGTGGGCAAATATTAAACGCTACTGTTGCTGAGTTCATAAGTGCAATTTTTTAGCTTTTTTTTCTTACAATCAAAGGTCTAAAGCTTCTATTCGCTTTCGGGCTGTTCTGACAGTGGACCTAAATTACTGTAGGCATATTTTAGCACGTTATTTTGGAGCGACGTGTGTGAAGGGGTAGTTTATGCAAACAATTAATCCACCCGTCGCTACTCTCAAGATGCGTTTAACCACTGCCTTTATCTGCTACCGCCGCTCCAGCATTGAACCGCGCTTCGCAGCCGCTCCTATAGCGATATAATATAATTTCATAGCACCATGTGTGCGCCGCCGCACGAGGTTTTAGCCCCCGCTACTATCTTTCCATCGCAACGCTCCGATCGCCTGGCAGTTATGCCTCAGGCTTCGACCGAGATAGCCCTGGTGAGCGGATGTTGTTTGGATCACGAGTTTCGCGTGTCGTTTTCCAGGCCTCATAGACCCGGTGGGGTCGTTTTCTGTACTCATGTGTTTTCTCTGCGCTGGAGGGCTCCCTCTACAAGCGTACGTGGTATCTTAGTCTCAGCTCGTACGCCAGACCAAAACGGCATCAGCGTCGACGGTGGGCAGCCTGTGTTAAAAATCCATCCATCTGTCCCTCTCCTTTTTTTTTGGAAAAGCAGCCCTGGGCCCTACATCCGTCACCTGCTCTTCTGTCCCGCGATGAGTTTCGGAAGCGTTGAGCTTTTGCATTCATGGAGAGATTTCTGCGGCGAACGTTTTGTGCCGGCTACTCAGAAAGGCACAAACAGAGAATTTAAAAAAAGACGTAATTTTCGCAGTGCAAAGACACTCAATGTCGCTGCTCTCAAAAAGGTCCTACTTCCCGAAGAAGCTCTCCGAGTACGAGAAAGTGACTTCATCTGTCAGAACTGTCACCGTAGGTTCAAGGAAGACATAGATAATATGCAGGCAGAGTCAACCAAATCATTCGAAGAATTCCGCCCTGGGGAAGAAATCGTAGAAAATTTAAATTCCGGTGGCAGCCTTACCTCCGAAATCTCGCCCCTAAAGCCACCGAGTGCTCTAAAAAAATGCCTCAGACTTTCCTGCGCAAAGCGAAAGTAGGAAGCGGTGGCAAGAGCTATGGTGACGAAAATCCGATCGGGGATACCGGCAGCATATATCATCCCAGAGACTTCCCGTGTGTCAGAAGAAAAGTCTGCGCAATGCAGCAGCTGGGAAGACAACCTACATGCTGCCTACAATAGGTGTACGTCCTTTCGAAAGCTTTGCCAGCTGCTGACACTGCTACCACGCCGCCCAACCGTGAAATATGTGCAGGAAGTTATTCCAGAGGCAACGAGGTACGTTATCCAAAAATCGAAGATGGTGGATGAAGAAGGCGTATGGTCAACACAGGAGAGATATACAAGATGTAAACTACAACAGGAAGACATTACCGCCGTTTTAGAATATTACACCATGGATGAACTTGATGGCTCAAGACAGACTCTGAACAAAAAGGACGTTGTGAGAATCGAAAAGGAGGGACAGGATACCTAAACGCTTCATGGCGCGGTCCTTGCGAGAAGCATTCCGCCTCTACAAGCATGCTCACCCTGCCTCCCAGGCTGGCCTCAAAAAATTCAGATCCTTGCCTCCTGAGTGGGTGAAAGGCTCACCACAGCGGCAAGTGTGTGTTCGCGTATGCTGTGCAAACTTTCAGTTGCGCCTCGTGGAAGGAAGGCAGGAAGGAAGGAAGGAAGGCCTCAGACGTTGCTGGCACATACCCACCACGGTGAAGTGGCCAAGACACAGGCGGTTAATTGCTGGATACAGGAAAGTTTTGACAGGAAAAGGAGTGGTAATAGAATGTAGCCTGATAGATTAAAAGACGGAAGGACAGGGGTCCTGTTAACTTGGAGATCGAAGACGGGAAAATGGCTTAATGTGCATAATAGTATACAATGCCTGTAATGTTCTAATGTCGTACTGACTCAGAGCGGGAAGAAGAAATTAGAATGGGAGGCGCTGCGTTTCTTGAAGAATATTTTGCAAAGCATAGCGCACACTCTTGTCGCTTCGTCCAAGCAAAGAAGCGCCAATGGAAAGAACAACCGCGGAGGACACAGGCAAGCCCAGTTGATGAAATGGAATTTGCAAAAGACGCTTCCTCAAATGAGAGAAGCGGCAGCAGAACAACAGGAAGTGATCTATTGTCTATTGACTGCAGAACGCGACCGGAAGGTCGCTTTCTCCCTGAGATATGCAGAGCCTCTGCGTATGCCAGGAGCCTACTGCGTCGTGTTTCCTCAGGAATTGGGAGCACTGTCCACAAGATGGCTTTTTCACTTCGGAAAATTTTGAAATCAGCAGCAAGGACGAGGTGTTGATTGCTACATGGAAATACGGTGAGCTAGTTAAAGAAACTCCGACCGCTTTATCATTTATTAGAGAATTTCGAAGAAATACCATGAAGTGGGTTCTTCACAACTATATTAGATCTGTGCAAGCAAGAGCAATACATGAAGAAAATCTCAGCCGCAAGAGAGGTGGAGTTGTTTTGCATTTTGATTTCGCCGAAAACTCGACAGTTGTGCTTCCAGACGCAGTACAAGCGTATCACTGGCAGAAAAAACAGATCACCGTGTTTACCTGCGTTGTCACGTCAAGAAAATAGACTCAGAACTACGCCGTTATTTCCGACGATATGTCTCATGATTCAGCTTATGCATGCTGGGCTCTGTCGAAAATCAAAGCACACCTCGAAGACAACGCGCCAATCTACACCAAGATAACATATGTGAGCGACGGGGCTCCCGCTCACTTCAAGAATAAATATCAGTTTCATGAGCTTCAAAGCAGTGAATGTCAAGAGACGAAATGTATGTTTTCGGCCATTGGACGGCAAAAATGCTTGCGACAGCATTGGTGGGCTTGTGAAACATCAAGCATCACACCACAACTTGCGGAAGCCTGCAAGCGAGGCCATACAAAGAGCCAGCCGGTTCGTAGACGCAATTCAAGGAACGCTAAAGGACAGCACCATTCTGGAACTCCCACAGAGGGAGCTTGCAGACTTTCGCGAAATGAAGAAGAGAGAATGAGAAACGGCAAAGAAAGTGCCTGGGGTTCAACGCTCTGTATGTAGAAGTATGTTCAAACAAATGAAGGCAGTGCATCCTACGTGGCCTCCACCGTTGCTTCGGAATGGAAGAGACTGTGATCTGGTTTGTGCTTCGTGCTGGACTATCTACTGTGCGCATACCGAAATCAACTGCTGCCGTTTATTTCTTGTTACAATTTTCTGAATTGCAATCTGCACATAAAGCGGCATCCGATTTGTAAATTGCGTCCGGATTAAAACTCCTCCTGATTAAAAACCTTGCAGATAAATTGTTCTTCTCAGAAGACTACGTTCTGTCTCCTGACAGTGCCCTGTAGAACCATTGAACACAGAGGTAAACAGATGCAGGTACGGAAACGTCGGCTTCAGAAACACATTAATATTAATATTGATATATAAAAATTTTTGTAGAACCGAGAAATGATCCAATATTTTTAAAGAATCGATTACATACCAACGTACCTTACGATGATAAATTAGAGAATAAAAAAGTGTTTGACCGCCACCAGTCAGTTCTTGAGACATCAGGAGAATAGCGACTTTATTTTGACGCATTAAGAACGCTCCTAACAAGCGAGTAGAAGCTGTACAAACATTCAGGATGGTTCGCATATTGTGGTAAATGAAATGCAACCACGTTCAGTAAATGCTAAATCAAATTTCTGACAGTTACTATATCTAAGAGGCAGTAATAAGCCATTCTAGATAACAAAAACATGAACTCAGTTTTATATTCATTTTTATAATTTAAAACAATGTAATGCAACACTTTTTAGTGTCTTCAAATTATCAAGTATTTAGAATTATTCAGGCAAATTTTAATAAAATTCGATTATGGTGATTTTTTTTAAATCAAGTAAAAGTTGTCACTTTTTTGATGTTTTTGAACTTCTACCAATTTTGAGGCCTTATTGAACAATATCTGTCAAATGTAGAGCTACAAAACTTAGCTGATGTGAGCAAAAGTAGGTTAAAAACACTGAGAAAAAGATTTAGCGGAGAGATCTTAACTCATCTTGTCCTAAGGTTGCCTTGAAAAGTGCCTTTTTTGCACTGCATAGCTCCGGAAGCGAAATTTGGGATTTTTTACTCAGAAGATTAACACAGCAAGAAAACAATTATTTATTCTTTCGCATAGAACTAGTTGCAAAGAGGTACTGAAAAAATACTGATGTGCGGAAAAAATTAATTGTCATGCAGTGATGCTCCAAACTTGCAACTTTGCGAAGTTGCAAAAAGGACATTCTCCACCTCTTGTGACATACGATTCTTTTTCGAGAAAACTGCAAAGTTTTTTGCAAAACTAAGGTTCATTCCTTTGTGTGGACACATTTACCCACCTCATATAAAAATTTCATTGAAAACAAAAAATGGTCAAGGGACCTCGATTACCGTTTTTATCTGAACATGCCCATAATGATCCAGAAAACAGAAGAGCTGATCCTAGCCTCGGAGATTTTAAACGCGGCACAGAACGGCAGTTTGCGTATCAACTTACCGCTTTTTTCTTACCTTCTACTGCTGCGAAACAGGAGGCAAGTATATGCCAAATAAGTAGCGCTTGGACTGGCGTCCTTGACATTCATAACTCCGTAGCTGCGGAATCACACTACATTGTATTTTTCAGTTTTTTAGGTGTGCATAAGAGCTCTCATGGAGCCTAGCGCATCGTAGCTGACTGCAGCACGCTTATTAGTATCGCTTCCGACGCTGATATTGTATTGCCTGCTGAGAGATAATGAGCAACACCTGAAGCGACGTTTATTCAGAATCAACCAAACCGACCAAATTATACCTTCGCAGTCCCGCCATCAAGAATTCATTGTTTGTTTTGTGTTATATCGTATTATCAGTACATCTTGGAAAAAACTAGCACAAAAAATTGATTTAGTATATTTCTTGAAATAGACGTTGACATGAAATTTAGTTTATCAGCGTGATTTAGAAGCATTTGTTTCTGCCCTGGCAAGCAACTACGTTGAATGCATGAGCTTCTGAGAGCGAATACCCATACTGGGGGGTTAAGAATTCGCTTTGAGAAGTTTCCTTAGAAAGGGATGCAGCTTCACTGGTATTTCTTTTCTGAGAGCGATAAATCGATTTTAGCCTTTTTGATTAAGATGATGAGAGTGGCGGGTTTTATTGGCTCTAGGGCAAAAAGATCCGTATTTCTGTAAGAGCCTATTTCTGTAAAAAAAAACGTTTCGTTGAAGACCCATTTGCAAACGCCTCTCTCCAGTGAAGCTGCGCGCCATGCCAGGGGAAAACTTGTAACGATTACATCCCCTGTAGGTACTCTGCGGCACTGGGGATCGGACCTTGCACCTCCCGCATGCGAGGCAAGAACTCGAGCAATTAGCTCCCCACTTTGGCATTTTATCCTTATTTTTTTACAGACTTAGCAGGGATGAACTGCTTTGGGCGGTATTGTGCAGGGTAAAAGAATGCCTATCTGGGCTGTTTTGCATAGATTCATTTGGAGAAAAGAAGCACACAATGAGGGGGGGGGGGGGGGGGGTTAAGCACCGCATCTTTTATATCCTGTCTGTAGGGGCTGGTTTTTCAATAAATGATTGTTGAATGGTCGGTACACAGTGATTTGAAATTATGACCAGT
The DNA here is from genome assembly GCA_030143305.2 of Amblyomma americanum. Classification (NCBI taxonomy): domain Eukaryota; kingdom Metazoa; phylum Arthropoda; class Arachnida; order Ixodida; family Ixodidae; genus Amblyomma; species Amblyomma americanum. Next base: position 61,771 of record JARKHS020015463.1, on the reverse strand, counting down.
GGTTTGAAATTAAGGACATTTCGGAAAGTATACTACAAAATTACTACAACATGGAAGCCTTTTTATATTTCGTATATTGAAACATTGTATCCACCTCGATAAATGCATAATAAAGCCGGATATTTTGAATAAGATGACTTTCATTCCGGTAGAGATGCAACGCGCCGCTAATACCAGACAGCTGAATTCTCGTTAGGAGGTCTACCTCAATTTTCAAAAGGAGGCCATTTTTTCTAACCCTCTTTAATATATTGTGCGGCTTGTGGCTCCGATCTGCTATGTTTCTGCTGCGACCTGAATGTTTTCTCAGAAAAAGTAAAAGTAAACATGGAAAGAGCAATTACGCGGGAGCCAGGAAGCAGAAATTTTTAACAGGAACTCGTTTGAGGGAATGAGCTCAGAGATTGTTAATTGTTTCCTCGCAGCTGCATCTATTTTCCTGCCATAGAAGCTCAAATAGGAAAGCAGGCAGTGAAGGTTTCCACGAGCCATGGCAACAACTGCAGAAGACTGATCCAGCGCCCTATTTAGAATGCATCCAGGCAAGTCCATAAATTTAGTGAGAAAAGGCAGGCTTGAAGTCGTGAGTGAGCATTAAGTCGATGCAGTGTTTCCAATTGCGCGGGCGATTTTGTAATGATCATTAACGGCGCTGCAGGCGAGTGCAGCTCTTACGCTGAACGCAGCCGAAAAATCAACCTGTCCTCGTTGTAACTCCTTTATGTCCTTTGTGCTGTATCAACGTGAGCGGTTAATTTTGATTGAGACCGTAATCGATGAGCGTTTTACGAAAACAGGAAATAAGCAAGCAAGGCTCCCTAATCAATACCAAAGTGAATTGCATTTGTTTACAGTCTCAGGGAAAACGGCTTTTCACAGATCCGTTACGGCAATATCGTCACGACCAATGTTCAGAGGTGCCAGAAGGAGCACTGATGCCTATTGTATTGGTTTTGTACTAGCATTTATATATCAACAGAGGAGCATAAGCAAAATAGTTAAGTTAGTATGGGCGGTTTTCTAAGAAGGGAGATATAAAACGGCACCAGCCTTGAGGAAGACTGTATAATCGGGAGTAACCAAAGGTGGCATTTTCCGTCAACCATAACCATCCAATTTAATTGCTGGCGCAGTGGTTTTCCTTTCATGTTCTTATGTTGTTATCTTTTAATCAATATTCTGCAAAAAATGAAGTCCACTGATGGAGTCTAGAAACGTAGTCGAAAAAAATTGCCGGTAACTTAGCTGGGCTGCGCCATGATATACGTAGCGAGAGGTACGTTACCCTCGCTGAATTTGTTGTGGTCACTGTATGTTCCCGAATTTGAGACAATGGGTATACACATCTTTTATTCATTTTGCTTGACAGAGCCGAAGACTGCCCGACGATCTGTGAAGTAGCATGCAGCGGTATCAATTTTGTCTATAGAGTATCATGATTTGGTAGAGCCTCTTTAGTATACAATCTCTATAGTAGTTCCCCATTGTGTAGTCTGGACGTGAGGGTCCGAAGCTAAAGTAATGTCAAACTTTTCTTTCATACACTGACTAAGGGAGTCCTGCTTCCTGTTGAAATCACTCAAAGTCAAACACAACTGTGAAACTGTGCCGTAGACTGGTATACACGTGGCAACCACATCAATCGTCGGCTTGACAGATGTTCCCGGTGCCACGTAGCTTCCTTGGATGATAATGCCGTTTTCCAAAAGCAGAACACAACAGGCTTCATCGTTATTCACCGCAATCGAAGGGAGATGTCTGATAGTGGTGAAACATTGTTTCATGTACACACAGAATTCAGCGTTCTTGTTTTCTTCAATCCAACTGCCAGGCGACAACCTCAGGATCGGAAGAGTAAATCTTCTCTTGTTTATACCACCGTTTTGCAGCGACTGGACCCTCCTTCTCTGCATGCATGTCAAATGCGATAAAGACGCCCACTACATCTCCGCCTTTTATACGCACTCCTGCGCATGCGACGCGGGGTTCGGGTGATAGAGCGGCGTGCATCGAGTCGGCGCCGAAGAAGGCGGCACAGCTGTGGGGTCTCTCTGGTTACCATGGTATCGGCGCATGCGCACAGCTGCTCGTCCGCGTGAAGTCACGCTCGGATTTGACGGTGGAGCGGGCGCGCGGCCGCGGTGATGGCGAAGCGCACGCTGCACTTTGCTCCTCTTTGGTTGCCATGGCAACGGTGCATGCCCACAACTTTCCTCTCTCATGTACCGCGAAATGCTCGACTGGTTGCCCAGTGTAGCTCTCGCTACAAAATGATATTTTGTAGATCCCTCAGTGACAGAAAACATGGCTGTGTTGAGTTAAATTGGACGTCTAATGATTTTGCACTCTCACGGACGACGACTCTGTGTAGGATGTAGGTGCACAGTACCATCCATGGATTGTATTTTAATATTGAGGCGCGGTCTATCAGGATTCGCGGCTGACTAGAAGAGTTGCCTTTACTTAGTCTCCTCGGGAGGACTTGAATAGACAGCAAAGTCCCAGGCCCCGAAAAAGGCCTTCATCTTATCGCCATAATTACCGGCCAATATCTATCACATGCAGGACTTCTAAACTAATGCAACATGCAATTTTCTCACAAGTTGAAATTTCTAGTGTCCATCAACTTTTTCTGCCCTGACCAGCATGGATTTCTAAAAAGGTTTATCTTGCGGAACGCGGTTAGCCCTCTTTATTAACGACCTTAGCTCTAGCAATAACTTTAACAATCCTATTGACGCCTTCTTCCTCGACTTTTTAAAAAAGGTTTGACAAAGTTCCTCACAAACGACCATTACTAAAACTTTCATGTCTCAGTCCTACCAAACATGTTTTTAATTGGATATGCAGCTTTCTCACTAATCGGTAGGAGTTAATTTTTGCTCATAAATGTTCATCTTCTTATTCGTCTGTTATATCTGGGGCACCTCAGGGAACCGTCTTGGGCACCTTTCTTTGTCTCATATGTATTATTGATTTGCTCGCTGACATAAGTTCTAACATTCGCATATACGCTGATTGCGTTATCTACCGGCCTATTACAGACAGCGATGACATTTTGCTTTTTCAGTTTGACATTCAGCACGTACTAGCCTTGTGTAATTCATGGCTAATGTCATTAAATGTAAAAAAACGTCTCTGCTGTAATTCGACCGACGTTATTCACAACCTACTGCAAAATATCTAATCGGGAATGCAGAAATCGCTTCAGTATCAACTTACAAATATTTCGGCGTCCATTCCATACCTTATCTAAATTGGTCTTTTCATATATCTCAGGTTGCAGACGAGGAAAATTGCTTCCTTGGTTACTTTCGACGAACCCTGCGACTAGCACCCCCATCAGTGAAATCTCTTGCTTGCTTAACACTTATCGGTTCGAAAATTGAATATGCATGCGTGATCTGGGACCGTCATCAAAAAAGCCTTTCCATGACTCTTCAATCTGCACAGAATCGCTCAGCTCATTTAATTTCCTCAGCCTATTCTTATCATGAAAGTGTAACTGAACTGAAACGCAATGCTCATCTCAGAACATTAGGGAAGAAATCCAGGGTTCGACGGAAACCCGTCTGGTGGGATATGTTCATGGCGGAAAAACTTTTCACAGCGCCGACCAATCGTTAAAAAGGATGTCGTTTCGGCCCCGGCTTACGGGGGCATTGTTCAGAATGAAAGAAAGACAGGAGTGAAGGTAACTTATTAGGTTACATGATATGACGCAAGCAACGGGAGTATATCGGGGGTAGATTGCCTTCGTTGCGATTAAGCGTGTTTGCCGTCGTCTGAATATAAAAAGATTCTAGGTAAAGCCTTGTCGTCCTGCTCTTTTCTTTTACGATTATCTTCGTGCTGTCCCAGTGCATGTCATGGCCCTCAGAGATAGCGTGATCAGCCAGTGCGTTTGTTGCCACGCGCTTGTTCTTGACATCATTGTGGTGCTGCTGCAATCTTTTCCGAATATCACCTGTTTCACCAATATTGACACGCTCACAATCAGCGCAGGGAACCCTATGCACGATGCCCGGGAACTTCTTCTTTATCTTGTCTTTCACTGTAACCATCGCGTGTCGCAGTTTCCGCGTGGGTACATGTGCGACGTCGACCTCGTACGACTGGAATATGCGGGATAAACTTTCACTTACTCCGGGGACGTAGGGTATCGGAATCCTTTTCTTCTTCTCTCGCTGGGTTTGCTTTGGCGGCGGGTGAGCTAGGCGATTCTCAGATTTTCGTATAAAAGAACTGGGATAGCCCGAAGCCATCAGGTCGTGGCGAACGGTGTCCAAATCTGTCGCTTTCTCTTCCAGCGTAGAGGAGAGGTTCTTCGATCGGCGGACAAGCGAGGAGACAACGGATCTCTTGTGACAGGTCGGGTGTACGGAACTGAAGTTGAGGTGCATGCCAGTGTGCGTGTCCTTCCGGAAATACACTTCCGGAATACACTTTAGGGAACCGCCGAAAAATTTCCAGACTGTGTCTGTTTCCTATATTCTATTATAATACATTTCTGAACTCTATTATCAGCCCCGCACATCGCATCTCCAATCATACAAATCACGGGAAAGCCATCTACCCTCCCCCTGCTCGGACTTCTGCGCATCTGTCATCATTTTTAGTTCATACAGAAAAGGACTGGAATGAAATGCCAAACGCCATTGTGCATCAGATCGACTCAGTGTCATTCAGGTCGTCCATATGAGAAATGTACTGCTGAAATTCCACCCCTCATCAAATACCCCTTCAATGGGGCCTTTTAGGTACTAATAAAAAACAAATAAATAAAGTTTCATTTTTAAGATAACCACCAACACTTTGCTGGTCGCTCTTCTTGCATATTGTGGTTTCAAAGCTCATCAAATATTTTTGGAATTGGTTTTTCGTCGAACTGTATTCTGCATTCTTCAATGGCGCGTTTGTAAACACAGGAGCTTCTTCAACAGGTACCCACGAGGCACAATTGTCTAGTTTTCACAGGGCCGAAGAAAATGCTTGAGAATTATCCTGTGAACATGAAATGGTGGCAGGCGCTTGAAAAAATTCTATCGCACCAACGCATTTTCATTCCTGATGTAAACTAAAGCACCTAATATGAAGCATAAATTTTTTTCAAGACAACAAACAGCAGTACTTGGAATCGATCGTCTGTATTCCCCTGCATTAAAACTCATCGCATGCGGGAAGCGCGGGGTTCGATCCCCAGTGCCGCCGGTTACCCACCGCTGATACAACGGGTGCAAGCTTACCCCTGGTCTGGTGCTCGGCTTCTTTAGGGGGAAAAGCTAGAGAAATGGGTCTTTGACCCCCACCTTGAGAAATGGAAAATAACTTGTGCCATGGCGCTCTTTGGCCTTAGACACCCTTGTGCCATAAAAATCCATTATCCGTGATCATCATTAAAACTCAATACCGAAATCCTTTCCTGTATATCCTTTCTTTCTGAGTAGAAAGAGCAACTTATATGCATAATTAGAGAGACGGTTCTTAATTTTGCAGGAAGTATTTTCCAGCCTGTCAAAAACCTTTCTTCAACTTTCGGGTGGAAAAAGTGCTCTTAGAAGCAAATTATAGCTTAAATCAATACATAAACTGCAAAACAAAATATCCCCAGACTCGACGTCTGAAGAAGACATCTTTGCATCATTGCTTTGTATACGAGGTTTACTGAACAATGTACATCTATAACTACATTGTCACGATTTCCTCATGCACAAGCACAGGACACCGTCACAAGCCCACAAACAAGATGGAAAAGAAAGTAGATTTTTAGAAGCATGACGAAGTCGGGTTAAAAATGATAAAATGCAAAGAGAGGGTCCCATCATCTGTCAAAGGTGTTTATATACCCAGAAATTCTGGACAAAAGCTTTTTTGAGCGGAAAAGAGATTATAAACGCAATTTTTTACTTAAATGCAACATTTCACTTTAACAATCACTATCTCCGCCGAGCACCCGATGGCACTCTTGTGTTTCGTTCAAAAGCATTCCTTATTGGTGTTCTATGGCAGTTTTAACTGTTCAATGCGATCAATGAAAACACTTTAAAAGAAAAATTTTCCTCTATATCAAAAAGATGAACCATTACCTTCAATATTACCATAACAGTGTCTTACAATTCTCAATTTTCAAATTTTTGTACGAGAATGTTGGTCATGCTTGTAACGTATGTTGCTGGAGACAGAGCAAAGCAAGAATATTTTGAAAATTGCCACGCATACGGGCCCCAAGTTTAGAAATGGTAACCTTATGTGGCCTGGAGCTGGCTTGCAGCCCTCTGCAAGTGGCTCACTGCCACCGCGGAATCTGGCAGATTAGCTAGTCATAGTGTACCTCATCTGAGATGTTGATGTGATTTTCGCTGACATGCGGACAAGCGAATTGATATCAATCAATCCGCATGTTTTGTGGCTGCTCCAAGAGCGTGCGTGTCCTGTTTTTGCATCCTCGAGCGTATTAGTGGGAAACACGAGTTCTCACATTGACGGTTGTAAAACGTGAATGCCGGCCATTTAAGAAATGCCGCAGAGATTATCGCTCGAAACGAGTTCTTTAGGCGAAGCGAAAAGATTTTCTTCGTAGCTTTAAGCTATCGAAATTTCCACGTGTGTACCTCTTCGCGCATTTTTGTGACATAATTACGCTTGATAGAAACCAACGGCCACACTGTTGCTGCATTTTTTGAAGGATACTTTGATTACCAACCCCTAGCTAGAAAGCACCCATTCTACCTGACAAGGAAGAACCTGATTTGCCAGTTCTTGTGCAATCAAGGGGATATTATGCACTTGTTCACATAAGGCTTATGTTCATAAAAGTCATTGATGTGGCGCAACAGTGTAGGTGCATTACGAATGGCGATGATATTTTTGTGAAAGTAATTACCCACACACATCACACTGAGGATTCACAGTTTTGTGGGTGCAGTGTGGTGAGTTTATGTGTTTCAGGCTGGGGGCACGAGTGCTTTTCCTGAGTAAAAAGCCAGAAGGACAATTCAATCGCGGCACCCCATAAATATTGAGGACACAGCAAAAAGCGTGAACCAGCCATGTGACTTTCAGGAGAGAATGAATGTTAATTTAAGGGTTGTTCTGTGTATAGTAAAGAAAGTAAGGCTGCATAGTATGCATCTTAGAAGATGCATCAGTAATGCAAGAGGGTACGCTCAACCGGCAGGAAGAGTATAAGGATTTACCGAAAGCGGATCAAGTTACGCCCAACTCGATAACCTCGAAACTATTGTTCAAGGATTTTTACGCGTCTAGCGGTGGCGGCTCTTCTGGATGTTTGTGTTTATGTACGCGTTTGAAATGAGCCTCTTCCGCAGAAAATATGCCCAGCAATTCTGAACGAAAGCACTTTTCACTGGAAAATAGGTATTGAATGCAAGTTGTTCATATATCGTAAGATTCAACAGCGAAATCATTACATTCGCAGTTCTGCCCTCTGCAGGCTTGCTTTTTATTTTGCTTTTAACGTTTGTGCTATCGTCACAAATGTTCCCACTTGGTTCCCTGTCACAGTCATAAATACTCGAACCGAGCCAAGAAACATTTTTAAAAGAAAGATTTGCTATGCATCCGAAGAATCGACCGTTACTTTCAATGTTTCAATATGAGTACCTTAATATACTGCAATATTCAAAATTTTTGTTGAAGAATGTTGGAGTTAAGTGATGCGAAGTATTTTGTCCTGTCAGGAAAGCACTTTCGAATGATTAGTCTTGAGTGAAATTCTCAGAGGCGGGAACTATTTCGCGGGAGCCGCATTTTCTAAACCAACCTCTAGGCGCGTCGATATCTAGAAAGCTGGCGCTGATTACTTCACAAAGCCTAGGTTGAAAAAAGCAAGGGCTTTTATTCCGTGCGCCCTTATAGTGGGCCTTCCCCGTGTTTCATAGTTGTGTTTGTTTTTCGGAAGTCTTCCGAAAAACAAACAAAGACAACTGTGACACACACACACACACACACACACACACACACACACACACATATATATATATATATATATATATATATATATATATATATATATATATATATATATATATATATTGCCTCATGAAAGCAGACGCAAAAGATGACGACTGGATCTACGAGCGCAAGGCTAGAAGAGACAGAATCCAAAAACGCTCAGGGGCTCATTCTGGTTCACCAGTAAATCGTTTTTATCCTCGGTGTTCTACCACGTCTTGACACTAGTGGAGGTGTTGGGTGTGCACAGGACTCCTTCCGGCAGTCCACAGCGGGTCCCGGGCATTGACACGCCTGTCCATCGCGCTAGCCGCCACCGTCTAGGCCTCGCCCCAGAGTACAACCATCTACCGGGCTACTCTTCAAACTTCAAAGTTCGCCAGGTCTCGCATGATATGGCACCTTCCACCCCTAGGCACGTGACTCTTCACAACCCCAAGCTACCAGAGTGCTTCCACGGGAACACGTTTGAAGACGTGGAAGACTGGCTAGACAAATTTGAACGAGTGGCTAAGTTCACCCAGTGGAGCGCGGACCAGAAGCTTGGCAACGTTTATTTTGCACTTCAAGATAATGATAGAACTTGGTTTGAAAACCACGAGGCCTGCTTGTCCACATGGAATAACTTCCGCTGCCAGTTGGTGAACACTTTTGCCAGTCCTGATCGACGAGAGAATGCGGTGCGCCTCCTTGAAGTGCGTGTGGAGAAGCCGAATGAAAGCTTATCTGTGTTTGTGGAGGACATGGCTCGACTTTTTCGCCATGCCGACCCCAATATAGCAGAGCAAAGGAAACTGCGACATCTGATGCATGGCGTCAAGGAGCAGGTGTTTTCTGGCTTGGTGCGCAAACCACCTCAAACAGTCAGTGAGTTCGTCGAGGACGCTGCAGCTCTAGAGCGAGCCCTCCAAGAACGGTGCCGCCAGTACGACCGACCCTTCAACGGTGTTCCAACTACTGCAGCGGCGCTCACTGCAACCGATAGGACCACCCTTCGAGAACTGAATCGAGAAATTGTCCTCGAGGAGCTGCAACGAATTACTGCTACGAGCGTTCAGTCACCAGAGGCCGTCGCAGCAGCCGTAAGGAAAGAGCTCCGGTACGCCCTGTCGCCGGCTGTACCATACAACGAGTCTCATCCAGTTCACAACGCGGAAGCCATTTGCGAACCATACCACGTGCCACAACTCGACAGCAACACGGCCGTCATTACTGCGCCTTAGTACGAGCCCGAGCCGCAGCCCGCGAGCTATGCGGCAGTCTTTCGTCGCCCACCGCCATACCACGCCCAACCGAGCTCACCGAGCCGTCAGCAGACGCGATTCTTCCAGGGGCCTCAGTGGGCACCTCCCGGCCGCTCTCAACCGCGCTGAACTGACATGTGGCGCTCTTATGAAAGCCGACTACTCTGCTTCTTCTGCGGACAATCTGCCATGTGTATCGGTACTGCCGCTACCGCCAAGAGGGGAGGGCCTTTCCACCTGATTCTGCTCGCTGCCATTTCAACGCTGGCCCTGCCCGAATCGAGGACCCGCAGCTCAGCAGGGAAGCCGACTCACCGGGCTTCCGCAGCCTCTACCCACCTCCACAGCGTCATTCTTCGCCGACGCGTCGTATCGATGCTGACGTTAGCGGACGGCGCACCTCGAGCCCTCGCCGGGTAAACTAACAGCCGCAACCTCGCTAGGGGAGGTTGCAACCAGTCGAAAAGTTTCAAAGCCCTCAATACCGCCGCAACTGCCGACCGCAACCCGTGACTGACGCCGCTGTTCCCATTGACCCTGCAGTAAAAGGTTTGCCGGTGGTGTTGGTCCGGTGATTTCCAGAAACTGGATGCACCGCTTGAAGGCTTCTCGATGATATCACTTGCAGGCGAAACGATTTAGTGAGAAACGAACTTTTATACAGGCTAGTTACAGATGGGTACAAACAAACGTCAGTATACGGCCACAACTATCCGCGGCCGGTCTAGCCGACCGCCTGCACAGAGGCGAGGGACACCGCGTCCCAACAGTCATACTGGCGCGCCCTGCACCAGCTCTCAACGGTCACTTCCTCTGCACTCGGCCAGACCGAGCGCCTCCCAGCTAGGAGTAGCTAGAGACAAAAGCACACGGGCGCGGCTCCCTTCGCGGGTACACCACGAAGATGCCAGCGCCCCTTTCCGCATGTAAAAATAAACTGCTAACTGCTGCTTATCAGTTTTGACGAATAGGAAAGCTCAGAACCGATGTCAGCGTTTTCCCTTACCCCCCGAGTTCCTCCCTAGGTGGTCTCGCAATCCTTCGCTAAGGGGACAGAGGTCCAAGGTCGAGGCCGGCAGATAGCTCCCCGCTGTCCGGAGCAGCGAAGGAAACCGCAAGGACGAATGGGGAGATAGCCCCGCTGTCCGGAGCAGCGAAGGAAACCGCAAGGACGAATGGGGAGACTAACCAAAAAGGCATGAGTCCCCTTCTAACGGCGTGCACCAAAGCAAAAAAAAATAAAACAAAACCGGACGCGCAGCCTAGGTCACTGCCCTCTCGTGCAATATTCGCAACACATGTACAAAAAGATGCGACAGCGCGCCGAACCCTACACCTGCCGTACTACGACCGAAATTACCGCCTACATTACCGCCGAACATGCCGCACCAGATGAGCAGCCCCGACGACGAAATTGATAGCGCCGACCTTACCGCACTTCCGCCGCAGAAGCCGAAAGAGACGAGCAACCGAGACGACGTTGTTAGCGCTGACCTCGCCGTTTTCAATCATGGGCTGGAGGTACACGCTCTGGTGGATATCGGGGCGGTCTTTTCAATTATTAGCCAAGAACTTGCCGACAGGCTGCGCAATGCAAAAACCGAATGGACTAGGCTAGTAATAAAAAGCGCTGGGGGTCAGCCACTGGCACCGACTGGGAAGTGCACTGCCCGCCTAGGAATCGGAAAGTCAATGTTCGTTGGCAGCTTCGTTATTCTCTCTGACTGTTGCAAAGACCTCATCTTGGGCATGGACTTTCTGCTCCTTCATGAGGCTGTAATAAGCCTTTGGGACAACGTCGTTGCCTTCACCAATAATCATAGAGACCTTGGTTATGCGGAAGAACCACTGAGGCCCTTACGCGGCGTCAATGAGGCGGTGACATTACCTCCGTGATCATACTCTCTTGTTGAAGTGGAGTACGACGTGGCGCATACCGGCGATGGCGTCGCCGAACGGGCAGTCACCCTGATACTCAGCCGAGGTGTCTCTTTAGCTCGAGGGCTAGCAAGTTTCGCCAATGGGCACACCGAAATTCTGCTGACAAACTTCAGGGACGAGCGTCAGCAATTTCCGAAAGGCACAACTGTGGCCTTTTCCGACAGCCCCCCAAGTGGGCAGGAGTGTTTGTTGTTGCAACAGGAAGGATCAGTGAGCAAGGCCCCCAAAACCACCGTCGATGTGAGCGCAAGTTTGTCGTCTTAAGAACGTAAACGTCTTTTGGATCTCATAGATCACTTTCGAGACTGTCTTGCTTCAGAATCGCGGATCGGCCAAACGCCTTTGACCAAACATCAAATTATAACGGATGACACGATTCGCCCGATTCAACAAAATCCTGATCGTGTGGCTCCGTAAGAGCGTGAAGCCATTCGGCGTCAGGTGGCCGAAATGCTTAGCGACGACGTTATGCAGCCGTCACAGAGCCCCAGGGCTTCCCCCGTAGCACTCATTAAATAAAGGACGAAACTTGATTTTGCAGTGACTACTGCAACCTCAACCAAGTGACCAAAAGAGACGTGTACCCTCTCCCTCGCATCGATGATTCCCTTGATCGGCTACGAAATGCATGTTACTTCTCCTCGACGGATTTGAAAAGTGGATACTGGCTAATTGAAGTATATGAGAGGGATCAGAAGACAGCATTCGTCACTCCCGACGGATTGTATGAGTTTAAGGTTCTTCAATTCCGTTTAAGATCGGCACCAGCAAAATTTCAGAGGCTGATGGACACTGCTTTCAAGACTCAAGTGGCAAACATTTCTGGTGTATGTTGACGACGTGATCGTGTTTTCGGCCACCTTCGAGGAGCATCTACGCCGCTTGCTAGCTGTCTTTCAGACCATACGATCTGCGGGCCTCACACTAAAACCCGAGAAGTACCTGTTTGGTAACGAGGAGCTGGAATTTTTAGGACACGTCGTTAGCCAAGAAGGTGTACGGCCTGATCCCGAAAAGCTCTCCGCAGTCGCCAAGATCCCTACACCTACGGACAAAAAGACGTTGCGGCGCTTCCGGGGGCATTGCGCTTATTACCGTCGATTTATTGCTGGCTTCTCACGAATCGCCTGGCCATTAACGTCACTGACACATGACAACGCTGTCTTTCGCGGGGGGAAGAAGAGCACCAAGCTTTTAATGAACTCCGATGACGTCCACAGACGCCACCTCTCCTGGCGTACTTTGATGACGACGCCCCTACCCTGCTTCACACCGATGTGAGCAATGTGGGTTTAGGTGCTGTGTCGGTGCAGCGGCAAGATGGCGTAGAAATAGTGATTGCTTATGCTAGCAGGACTCTGTCTAAAACAGAAGTGAACTACTCGGCAAAGAAAAAGAAAACCTTGCAGTGGTATGGGCGGTTATGAAATTCAGCCCTTACTTGTACGCTCGCCCCTTTCAAGTCATTAGCGACCACCACTCTCTCTGTTGGCTGACGAACTTGACGGACCCTTCAGGGAGACTCGCGCGTTGGAGGCTTCGGTTACAAGAGTTCGACATGACGGTTTTTCACAAATCCGGAAATAAGCATGCGGATGCTGACTGCCTTTCGCGAGCATCGATCGAAACCTACACCATGACCGATGAAGACACTGCTTTTTTTGGAGTCATCAACGACGCAACTCTTTCCCAACAGCAGAAAGAGGTCCAGGAATTGCTTCCTCTTATTGATTTCTTGAAGAAGCGAACTACGGCTGTGCCTAAGATTTTCGCAAGCAGAATCTCTTCATTCTTTTTTCGCAACGACGTAGTTTACAAGAAGAACTTCCGTCCTGGGGGGAACAGTCATCTACTCGTCGTCCCAACCGGTATCCGCAAAGAAGTCTTACAAGCCCGCCACAACGAGCCAAACGCCGGCCACTTAGGCTACACCTGCACGCTGCCTAGAGTACAACGCGGATACTACTGGCCAAAACTGCCGGCGACAGTGAAGCGCTATGAACGTACGTGCCTACACTTCCAACTTCGCAGACCTCCTTATGAAAAACCAGCCGGCCTACTCAACCCTGCTAAAGTGCCAAAGACACCTTTCAAGCAAATTGGCATGGACCTCCTCGGACCATTTCCGGCGTCTACTGCCGGGAATAAATGGATAATTGTCGCCACTGATTATCTAACTCGCTACGCGGAGACAAAGGCTCTTCTTCGTTGAGCTCGGTTCTTCGGTTCTTCGTTGAGAATATTGTCCTCAGATGGCACACCGGCAAGCATTATAGCTGACCGAGAAACTGTATTTACGGCCGAGCTTTTGGAAACCGTTCTCCGCCTCAGCGGTACCAGTCATCGTAAAATGACGGCCTATCATCCTCAAACCAATGGACTGACGGAACGCCTTGATAAGACCATCACAGATATGCTCTGTATGTACGTCGACGTGGACCACATGAATTGGGACGAAACTCTTCCCTACGTCACGTTCGCCTACAATACGGCACAACAAGGCACCACTCGCATGACGCCTTTCAGCCTTCTTCATGGCCGACTAGTGACAACTATGCTAGATGCCATGCTGCTCCCGAATGCCGACGGCGACGATGTCGGTCAAGACGCTGAGTAATTCGCACAGCGCGCCGATGAGGCTCGCTAACTAGTGAGTGTGCACATCAGAACTCAGCAGGAGTATGATGCACGACGCTACGATCTTCGCCACAGGCATGTCATATATGAAACTGGCGACAAGGTGTCGGTCTGGACGCCTATTCGCGGCCGTGGGCTCTCCGAAAAACTAATACGGCGATACTTGGGGCCCTATGTTGTGCTCAGACGTTTAACCGACCTAACGTATGAGGTGGTGCCAGACGGGTTATGCACATCGAAGTGACGCCACAAACAAGTCGACGTCGTCCGTGTTGTACATATGAAGTCGTAATACTCGGACCGATGCTGACCTCCTACTTCCTTTTCTTACCATCGAGACGATGCTTCCTGAGGAGGCGGGCAAATGCCCTATGCAAGAAGACGTAAAAGATGACTGGATCTACTAGCGCAAGGTTAAAAGAGCAAGAAGCTGAAAACGTGAGGGACTCTTTCTGGTTGACTAGTAAACCTTTTTATCCTCAGGGTTCTACCGAGTCGTGACAATATATATATATATATATATATATATATATATATATATATATATATATATATATATATATATATATAATATATATATATATATAATTGTCACGTAGTGGTGACTGCAGTCGAAGCAGCGATGAAGACGGACGAAAGGGGCCTTCTGAAAGAAAACTGTTTATTGTGCTGACTTGCACCCAAAATGGACTGAATCACTCGGCGGCGGCGAAGCGACAAGCGTGCTCGGCGGTCGTCGAACAGAATGCCCGTCGCTTTCGGCCGTGCTCAATTTAAAGCTGATAGCGAACTTTCGAGATAATGCGTGCAAAGTTACTAGAACATTCCGGAACAACGTAGAATCAGCTCTGCCTGGTTGCGATCAATCGAGATATATCTAGTAGCGTCTTGCATCGGAAAGAGCGGTAAGGTGGTGTTGCGGCAGATTTGAAAAACTAACAAACACTGCAAATATTCCCGGCATTACTCCCCTCTCAAAGAAGCATCGACTCGATGCATTAAAACAAATAATGCGACTAGTAAGAGAAAACAAAACGGATTTTGCGAAAATAGAGCATGGAAATGCAGCAGCCTCTAGCGCGCATAATACGGCTTCAGACGGACTACAGGGACAACTTCTGGTCGTACTTGGCGTCGCTGGGATGCAGTCATTGCGTCAGCGATGACTTCATAATCCAATTCACCTAGCTGACGAAGAACCTTGTACGGGCAGAAATAGCGGCGCAAAAGCTTTTCACTCAATCCACGGCGGCGAATGGGCGTCCACACCCAGACTTGGTCTCCTGGCTTGTACCCCGCGTTCCGTCTTCGTAGGTTGTAGCGTGTGGCGTCGACCGCTGCTGATCTTTGATCCGCAATCGGGCAAGCCTTCGGTCTTCTTCTGCGCGTTGAAGGTAGGCGGCAACGTCGACGTTCCCTTCTTCTGTAACGTTGGGCAGCATGGCGTCTAGCGTGGTCGTGGCCTCCCTGCCATGGACGAGTCTAAAAGGCGTCATCTGGGTGCTCTCCTGCACTGCGGTGTTGTAGGCGAAGACGACGGAAGGCAGGATGACATCCCAGGTTTTGTGTTCGGCATCGACATGCATGGCGAGCATATCGGCGATGGTTTTGTTCAGGCGCTCGGTCAGTCCGTTTGTCTGCGGATGGTATGCAGTAGACCTCCGGTGGCTGGTTTGGCTGGAGCGTAGGATGGCTTGCGTTAGTTCCGCCGTGAACGCTGTTCCTCTGGACGTGATGAGCACATCGGGGGCGCCGTGTCGAAGAAGAATGCACTCCACGAAAAATTTGGAGCCATCTGCTGCTGTTACGTTCGGTAGGGCTTTCGCCTCGGCGTAGCGGGTCAGGTAGTCGGTCGCTATGATGATCCACTTATTTCCGCATGTTGTAGTTGGAAAAGGGCCAAGCAAGTCCATGCCGATCTGCTGAAAGGGCCTTGAGGGAGGTTCAATGGGGTTCAGAAATCCTGCTGGTCGTGTGGAAGGAGTCTTTCGCCGCTGACAATATCGGCAGGTTTTCACATAGTGTGCGACATCGGCGGGCAGTCGGGGCCAGTAATACTTGTCTTGAATGCGGCGGAGTGTGCGAGTAAACCCGAGATGTCCAGCTGTCGGCTCGTCGTGTGAAGCCTGTAGAACTTCGCGGAGACAAGTAGGCTGTTTTTCTCGCTGTAAAGTTCTTCACAAGGACCTCATTCTGGACATAGAAGGAAGACAGTCCTCGCTTGAATGAAGCGGGGGGGGAAGAAATCTTGCCGTCCAGGTACTCGATGACGCCTTTTAGGTCGGGGTCCGAGCGTTGCTGCTGAGCAAAAGAGCTGAGGCTGATGAGTCCCAGGAAGGCGTCCTCATCGTCGTACGGTGGCGGTGCATCTACAGGGGCTCGTGACAGGCAAACAGTGCCAGAGTACTTGCTTCCGGACTTGTAAACGACGATGACGCCAAACTCCTGGAGACGCAGACTTCATCGAGCGAGTTGGCCAGAGGGGTCCTTTAAATTGGCTAGCCAGCAGAGCGCGTGGTGGCCGCTGACCACCTTGAACGGTCGTCCGTAAAGGTAGGGGCGGAATTTCGACGTAGACCAGATGATGGCAAGGCACTCCTTCTCAGTTGTCGAATAGTTAGCCTCGGCCTTGGAAAGTGAACGTCTAGCGTATGCGATGACTTTCTCCAGCCTGTCACTTTTTTGAACGAGGACGGCGCCTAGTCCCAGGCTGCTTGCGTCGGTGTGAACTTCAGTATCGGCGTTTTCATCAAAATGCGCGAGAATCAGTGGGGACTGTAAACAACGCTGAACTTCCTTGAAGGCTTCCGCTTGCGGCGCTTCCCGTTTAAATGGCACGTCTGCTTTCGTCAGTTGGGTCGGGGGCTCGGCAATGCGCGAAACGTTTTTCACAAATCGTGGGTTATATTCGCACAGTCCGAGTAATCTGCGCACTGCTTTCTTATCGGATGGCAGTGGAAACTGTTCAATAGCAGCTGTTTTCTGCGGGTCCGGGCGTACTCCCTTCTAACGATGTGGCCTAGAAACAGCAGCTCTTCGTAGGCAAAGTGGCATTTCTCTGCTTTCAAGGTTAGGCCAGACGACTTGATTGCGTCTAGTACTGTTCGAAGTCTTTTGAGGTGCTCTTCAAAGTTCGAGGCAAAGACAACGACGTCATCTCAATATACCAGACAAATTTGCCACTTCAGGCCTGCTAGCACTGTATCCATTACTTGTTGAAACGTCGCTGGTGCGGCACAGAGACCAAATGGCATCACCTTGAATCAAACAGCCCATCCGGAGTGATGAATGCTGTCTTCTCGCGATCTCTTTCGTCGACGTCAATTTGCCAGTAGCCGCTCTTGAGGTCCATCGATGAGAAATATTTGGCGTTGCAGAGGCGGTCCAGTGTGTCGTCGATGCGGGGGAGGGGTAGACGTCCTTCATTGTTATGTTGTTCAAGCGGCGGTAATCCACGCAGAATCGATGTGCGCCGTCTTTCTTTCTCACTAGAACAACCGGTGCCGCCCATGGGCTGTTTGAAGGCTGGATGACATCGTCACGAAGCATTTCTTTGACTTTGTCCCGGATGGCTTGTCGTTCTCGCGGTGACACGCGGTAGGGGCTTTGACGGAGAGTTCGGACGTGTTGATCCGTTATAATGCGATGTTTGGCAATTGGCGTCTTTCGCACCTTCTGTGATGTCGAAAAACACGCACTGTAGCTTTGAAGCCGATTGCTGATCTGGTCTTGTCTGTTCTGGTGCAGGGCTGGGTTGATGTCGAAAGTGGGCGAGTTCTCTTGGTCAGGCGAATCTTCTGCAGAGGGGTCTGAGAGGGCGAAGGAGTCTCGTACGTCAGATATTTCGTCGAAAAAAGCAATCGTCGTTCCTCTGTTAATGTGCCGGTATTCTTCGCTGAAGTTAGTCAGCAGTACTTCGGCATGGCCATTGCGGAAATGTGCGATGACTCTTGCGATGCTGATTCCTTGGTCTAGATGCTACTGTATGCTCCCCTCGACGATGACTTCAGCTTTAATGGCTTTCGTGGCGCCTACGGTCACGATAACGCTTGATCGGGGTGGGACGCCCACCTCTTCCTCCAGGACACTCAGGGCAACGTGATTTTTCCTAGTTTTCATCGAAGCGATGGCTTTGTCCTTCGAAAGCGTCATCTGCTTTGATCGGAGATCGATGATTGACTGATGCTCATTAAGGAAATCTATACTCAAGATCACTTCGCAGGAGCTTTGCGGTAGCACAATAAAGGTTGCAGGATAGGTAAGTCCTTTGACAGTAACTCGCGCTGTGCATCGTCCTGATGGCCTAATGAGGTGGCCCCCTGCGGTGCGAATTTGTGTTCCGTCCCACGCCGTTGTGACTTTTCTCAGCTGCGCAGCGAATGTTCCATTCATCACCGAGTAATCGGCTCCTGTGTCGACTAGAGCGGTAACTTTCCGGCCGTCAATAGTTACTTCTAAGTTGAATTGAGTTGAGTTGAGTGGTTGTAAACTACCGGTGGGATTAGCCTTGCAGTTGCTGCCGGCAATTGCTCCACCGTAGCGACACTTAAATAGAAATCACAGAAACTCTGTCCGCAAAAACCTAAATAGACACTCCTGAGGTCACCATGTGGAGGCCAAATCCGTGTCCTGCAGGTAAAGTAGAAGAAGGCGAGAAGCATCCCTTCTACTCGACTGGCTCCCGCGCGGGAAAACAATGTCCTGAAGAGAACTGTGAGGAACTCCTGCCTTCTTGAGGGATCCGAATAACACAGCCCGTTCCGCGTTCTACAAAGTACAGCACAAGAGGTAATGTTCTATGCCACCACACACACCACACGTTGAACACAATGGTGACAACGCTAAGCCAGTCTTATACATCCACGCCGGCGTACGAGAAGAATCCGTGCGAACGCTGTGCAGCAAAGTGGTTTGGTAACTTTTGAGACCCTTGGTCACATATGGCTGATGAGGAGAGCTCCACAAAGAACTGAAGTGGCACAACACCACATCTCTGAACATTTGCTTGACTTCATGAGGGACTCTATGTACTGGAATCCCGGAGAGAGCTGTATGGGCGAGGTTGTCTGCTATCTCGTTGCCTAAGACACCTATGTGCGAGGGCACCCATTGAAAACGTATAAAGAAGCCTTTGCTATGTAGATTCTGCACCAAACTAGGGATCTAAGACTCAAGGCATCAGTGGAGAACCCGTACTCTAACCTTTGAAGGGCAGATTTTGAATCCGTAATTATGACAGTAGGTTGAGGCGTACAACACCGTAGCTTCTTTAGAGCGGCCTCAATGGCAACGCTTTCGGCCAATGTGGAGGACACGACTTTAGTAAACAGAACCGACCAATCATACTTCAAAGACGGAATATGAAAAGCAGCTGCACTAGATCCTCTGACCTTGTCCACAGAGCCGTCTGTAAACATTTGAAGATGACTGGCATATTCGGTCTCAAGATGTTCCAGTACGAGCGAACGCATTGCCGCTAAAGGAGATTTCCGCTTAGCGCGAACGTGGGGAATTGTCAAGGAACAATCGAGGCTCGGAAAGGACCAAGGTGGCTTCAACGTCTTAGGTCGATCTCGAAGGTCGAGACAGAGAGAACGAAGAGTATTTAAAGCCAAGTACGCCCGGGACTCAGATCTCTTTCGAAGGCGCTGTAGAAGCGCTCTCCCGGCAACAGTCTCTCTGAGGCGGCCAATTTTCAGCAAAAGTCTTTGAGAAGCGGCTAGCCGAAGAGGTTTCGATTGAGACCCATACAGTACTGCATTGTTTGGAGCAGCCTGCGGAACGCCGGAGACCTCCTTAGTCCTATTCTGTGCAAAACCTCAAGGCGTTCCAGCTGCGATACCGAGGGGTTAATTAAAGGGAGCTGGTACATTATGCGAATTGTCACCAGGGCATCGTGAAGCCTGATCATTGAAGCAGGATGGTTTCCCCATTGCTCACTAGCAACTCTACGAAACACATTGAGACGCGAAGATAGTGAAGCCACAATCGAGTCCACAGCTCGTCGCCACTGTAGACGTGAGTCAATAGTGACGCCCAAAAAACGTGTATGGTTAACCTGACGAAGGCAAGACTGATCAAGGTCTATGCTCAGCCGCGCATACCGTCGTCCACTACCTGGAAACAGGACGAAGCCAGATTTTTCCACCGAGAGAGTCAACCCAACACCTTGAAGGTAACTTTTAACTGAAAGCACGGCCTGTCGCGCTAATAGAACTAAGCGTTTGTGTTGATATCCGGTTAACCAAAGACAAATGTCGTCTGCATATATCGACATATGGACATGCCTACAATGTTTTTTCACTTTTGCGGGAAGACCAGCCATGACAACATTAAAGAGCGTTGGGGACAGGACACTACCCTGAGGTACCCCTCGCGATACCGCCATTTCGGAGCTCATTGTACTGCCTAACCGCACTCGAAATTTACGATCACTGAGAAATGAGTGAATGAATCGCAGAAGATAGCCCTGTACGCCTATGACCTGCAGACTGTTCAGTATTGAGCTCTGGAGGACGCTATCATAAGCCTTTGACACGTCTAGGAAAATAGCTAGTGTTGAAAGGCCAAAAGCACTCTGATGTTCAATGTGGCTTATAAAGTCCAGGACGCTATGTTGCGCGCTTAAACCTGTGCGGAATCCAGTCATGCATGTTCGTAGTGCCCTTCTATCCTCAAGCCACCAAGACAAACGCTTACTTGCTATCTCCATGAGCTTAGCCACACACGACGTCAGCGATACAGGACGATACGAGGCCGCGTCTGTCATCTCTTTGCTGGCCTTCAGCAGTGGGACTACACAAGCAACATTCCATGAAGGGGGAACGTCACTAGACTCCCACACTCGATTGAGATAGGTTAGGAGCATCTTCCGGTGTTCCAGAGGCAGGTTCTGTAACATTTGATTGGTAATGCCGTCAGGACCTGGTGCACAGCGACGCCGCAGGCTGCGGAGCGCTGTCTGTAGTTCTCGAAGTGTGAACGGGGCGTCCATAACAGACGGAGACGTAGCAGGCAGAGCGCAGGGATGAATGCCTGGTCTGGAATTTACAAATGCATCCGAAAATTCCTCTTGCAAGCACACGAGATGTTTCTGCGTGCGCAATGCAAGCGCCTCGAAAGGTTTACTTGGACGAGAGCCACCAGCAAGACTGCCAACGACACGCCAAATTCTCGTTATCGGTGAAAACAGTCAAACTAGCGCAAAAGGATGCTCACTGGGACCTACAGAGCTTGTTCGCATGACGTCTAATGGCAGAGTTGAGCCTGTTGAAAGTTGTCTTCAAGGCTCTGTCGTCCTTCTCCGCAACAGTTGTCGCTCCACCCTTCTGCACGCTGCGCAGAGGTTCCTGCGTTTTAAATCCGGAGTCGGAAAATTATCATGTAGCTTGAGCGCCGTGGTAGCAGCCATCTTAGCATAAATCATTTTGTCTGTCACATCACCGGAAACACAGGCTAAGTGCTCCCTGTATTTGTCCCTATTAACATGGCAAATTTTAGGACCACGCAGATGGAAGTCGGCAGTAAACACAAATATCGGGTAGTGATCACTTCCCATTCGGTCAGCTCTAGTTGACCACTGCACACGGACGTCAGGTGAATATAAGGTTAGGTCTACAGATGTGGGTGAGGTTGGAGGCCGAAAGAAAGTGGGACTTCCGTCATTGGCCACGCACAGGTCCAAACTGTCGATGACTTCTACAAGTTGGCGTCCGCGAGGATCTGTGCTCCTGTCAACCCAGGCAGGGTGGTGGACGTTGAATTCACCGCAGATGATTCTGGGTGCTGGGCAGCGGTCACAAAGTTGCTGGAGGAACCAAGCCAAATCGACCTTCTTCCGCGGGGACACGTATACTGATGCAATGGACAGAGTTCGGAAGGCGAGCCGAATCCTCACAGCCACTACCTTAATACTGCCGGTGCAAAGATCGGTGACGTTCAAAGCCACATAAGGAATCTCCCTTCGAATGTAAAGGGCGGCACTTCCTGCGGGAAAAGACTTTATGCTGCAATTCTTGCGGGCGACGTATCCCGGCAAAGACCTCCCGCTTGGCAAGCCAGCCTCCGAGAGGGCCAGTACTAGAACACAGGTCTCTTTCAAGAACAATTATAGTTCTGCTAATCGACTTATAATCCCAGCGCAGTTCCATTGCATGATAAATGGCACTTTTCTAGGGTTTTTAGTTGCAACAGGTTGAAAGAAACTAGCCATCTAAGAGTTGAAGTTCTCTGCGAAGGCCGTGATCAAGGTCTCAAAGGGAAGCACCAGCTGTATAAAGTTCTTCAAAGTGCCAGGCTGCATCGCTTGGCTATATAAACGCAGGACATCAAACAAAACGCGTAGAAGGTCGGAGAGATTCCGGCTTTTGAGCTCCTTATTTTGCTGCACGCACTGCCGCACCACTTCGACAAAAGACGGGGACTGGGACCCACTCTTGGCCACGGTAGCTGGTGTCTGCATCTCTTTTAAGGCAAGGGAATGTCTTCCATGTTGTCGAGACTTGCTGCGATCTGGTCGCTGAGGAACATGGACACTTTTTGCAGAAGCAGATCGAACAGCCAGCTCACCCTCGGAGGCCGTTGCCGAGTTGCTCGGATCAGGTCGTGCAGCGACGTCACTTACTACCACGTTCCGAGCGTCCGACTCGAGCGCAGGGAACTCTTCACTTCCAAGTATCGGCTTCTCAGTAGGTTGTGGTTTGGGGCCACTAATGAAGGACTTGCGACGGTGTAAGGCGCTTACACGGAACGTGCAGCCACTGAAACTCGCTGGATGGTCACCTCCACAATTAGCGCAAGCAAAATCTGCCTTGCACTCTTTGTAATCATGGCCACCACCACACCGCTTGCAACATTGATCTTTGTTGGAAACTCTCGCTACATGTCCAAAGCGTTGGCACCTGAAGTACCGGGGAGGAGTTTCAACGAACTCGTGGACTGCATGTTTGGTGAAACCAAGGTCAATTATTCCAGGGCGTTCGGTGTTGGGAGCAAACGTTAGCACAATAGAGTTTGTAGGCTTCGCTGCCCATTGTTGTTCTCCAGGCTCCACCCGGCGATATAACCGTCGCACGTGCAGAACTCCTTGCGGTTTCAAGTAGTCAAGAAGGACACTTTCCGAATACCACACTGGTACTCCCCTTATAACACATGTGTTAGTCATGTAGGAGTGTGGCAACCGGGCTTGAACTCGTATGCCACCGATCTGAGAGCACCACAGAAAAATGTCTACTTGCTCTTCCGTTGAGATATCTAGATGAAGAGCCCCTTGCGTTGTGAAGCGACTGCGAATCGGAGCAGATCCCAGTAGTACTTTAATATCATCGAAGAGCCTGATAGGGTTCCACTCTCTGAAGTCAACACCTTTCTCTCTTGGCTGAACTATCACTGGGAGGACGACTGTCCGGTGCTTCCGATGACTCACCACTTTGAAGCCATCGTTGTCCATTTCCGCCATGTCAGCCACTTCCTCGTCAGAGGCGACGATAGTTGAGGCGTCCCCACTGAGCGATGATGACGCACTGCACTGCTGGACGCCCCTGATGACTGGCAGATCCCCGCCATGTGATGCCATGGCCGCCTCCGCACCACTGGGCTCCTTCGGATGGCGCTGTCCCTTTAAGGATACCGGCGCCGGAGCTGCCGTACCCTTCCCGTAGGGACAGTACCGCCTTAAAGACGCGGCCGTCTTCCAAGGATGGAAATAACCTAGTTAATAACTAGAAAACAAGGCAAAATTACTGAGCTGAGGTGACAACAGATCGAGCAGCGTCGTCTTCCTCTTCTTTCCTCTAAGTCAGGTGGTCCTGGCTCTTGCATTGCATGTCGCTCTCGGCGTCGGGTCATGGCTTCGTCGCGTATGTGAGTCGCGGGTGGGGCGTGTGGTCGAAGCTCTTCTGGGTGGCGGCGTCGTTTTCAAGGCAGCCTGCTTCGTGGTCGGGGTTCTCATTGTGTGCGGCGTCGGTGCAGCGAGTGCGGGTTCTTCATGCGGCGTCGCGGGTGCAGCGTCTTCATGGGGCGTTGGGGCGTGGTCGGTGGAGGATCTTCGGCGTTTCGCTCTTGAGCAACCTTACCTCCAGAGGATGCTGCCTTTAGTTTCACCTACGGGGGCTGGGAGACCTTCCTACTACCGCGGATACGTAGCTGCGCCGTGGCGACGCAAAGCGCGAGGTTGACGGCGATGGTGAGCGCGAAAAGCGGTTCGGCGTGTAATCTTCCCGACGCAGGTACTCGTCGATTTCCTGCGGATGTTTCCCGAAGTGTGGTTGTGGGGCGTTAACGGCAAATCCTCGAACACCGATACGTCGGTACGGGCAGTGACGAAGTATATGGCCGGCCTCACCGCAATGGAAGCACAACGGCCGGTTGTCGGAAGTCCTCCAGGCGTCGCATTTCCTGGGGCTTGAGGGTCGGTCATAGGCTGGGAGGCGGCGTTGTGGAACACGTGGCTCATTTAGGGAAGTACAGGAGGGGGGGGGGGGTTCTCGTTGGGGCTGCGCAGTCCTTACTGCCGCGGCGTAGGTCATGGCCTGGGGTTCTGTGGCCGTCGGGGGGCCAAGTGCCTGTTGCACTTCTTCGCGTACAACGTTCATCAGAGTCGCTTTTTGTGGCTGTGGGGAGGATGGCAGTAATCGGTGTAGCTCCTCTCGGACGATTTCGCGGATAACTTCCGGCTAGCTGTCGCTGGTGGTGGCCGGCGTGTCCGAACGGATTGCACAGGCAGAGGAAGGGCGGTTGTACTGCCGAGCTCGGACGTCGAGGGTCTTCTCAATCGTGCAGGCTTCTTGCATGAATTCCTCGTCTGTTTTTGGCGGCTGGCAGACGAGGCTGCCAAAGAGTTGTTCTTTTACGCCGCGCATTAAAAACTGAGCTTTCTTTTCCTCGGTCATCTCCGGGTCGGCGCGGCGAAATAGGCGCTTAATCTCCTCGACGTAACCGCGGACGGGCTCATTCGGAAGCTGGATCCTGGACTCGAGGAGTCGTTCGGCTCTTTCTTTCCTCACGACACTGGTGAATACCTTCAATAGTTCTCTCTTGAATAGCTCCCATGTCGTAAGGGACGACTCGTAGTTTTCGTACCGCTTGCGTGCGGAGCCATCCAATGATAAGTACCCGTGTCCAATTTTTTCCGCATAATCCCACTTGTCGAATGACGCCACGAGCTCAAATTGATCCCACCATTCTTTAGGGTCTTCGCCTAGGGATCCTTTGAAAGTCGGCTGCACCCGCGGCTGCTGTAGTATGATCGGTGTCGACATCTTCGGCGAGATTGCGGTGCTCGTAGCAGCGTCTTTTCGCTGTCTGGTGCGGTCCGGCACTTTCCCGAACTCAGGCGCTTCTCCCTGGAGACGTCGGCTGGCTCGTTGAGCTGCTGGCTCGTCTTCGGGTGCGAAGCGCTGAGGGCTGGCTTCACGACTTGAAGGGGGCGTCCGGAACATGAAAGGCTACCCAGCACCTCCACCAGATGTCACGTAGTGGTGACGGCAATCGAAGCAGCGATGAAAACGGACTAAAGGGGTCTTCTAAAAGAAAACTGTTTATTGGGCTGATTTGCACCCAAAATGGACTGAATCATTCGGCGGCGGCGAAGCGACAAGCTTGCTCGGTGATCGTCGAATAGAATGCCAGCCGCTGTCGGCCGTGCTCAATTTAAAGCTGTTAGCGAACTTTCGAGATAAAGCGTGCAAAGTTACTACAACATTCCGGAACAATGCAGAATCAGCTCTGCCTGGCTGCGATCAATCGAGATAAGTCTAGTTGCGCCTTGCGCCGCAATGTGAGCGATGAGGTGGTGTGGAGGCAGATTTGAAAAACGAACAAACACTGCAAATATTCACGGCAATATATATATATATATATATATATATATATATATATATATTATATATATATATATATATATATATATATATATATATATATATAAGAGGTCACTGGCGAAAACCACTTTATTGCTAACGTTTCGGCCGGGATCCGGCCTTCGTCAGAGTGAACTATATTGTTGGCAGGAGGCTTTTAAGCCAGCAACTCTTGGAACATCAAAACCTTATCACGACTAGGAACAAAGTACAGAAAGCATGTAAATGCGTGGATACAATCAGGAAGAACATTGAAAGATACAAAAAAAGTGGTAATTTAAAACGTGGCACACACATGTGGTCAGCAAAATTGTTATCGGTGCAGACCAGGTAGTACACCAAAACTTTCGTTCAAACCAGCAGAAACAGTATCAAATTTGTAAATGAGATATGACTCACGGGATTCTCTATCATTATGTGTCCTGAAACTTGATTGTAAAATGTTAACTCTTATTTTGTCGAATGAGTGATCGGGGATTCTGATGTGTTTAGAAAGCGGAAATTTGGGGAGAGAGCTGCAGTGAGCCCCGTGGTTATTGAAGCGGAAACGGAATGCGGTTTCGGTTTGCCCTAGGTACTGCTTGTTGCACACAAAGCATTCCAACAGATATATTACGTTCGAAGTGTCGCAGCAAAATGTGCCATTAATTCTCATCTGATACATAGACGTGCTGCTGGTAACTGTTGCTGAGGTAGTCATAGGTGCGCAGATTCTGCATCTTGGATTCTTACATGGGCGGCAGCCTTCCACGACATGCTGTGAAATTCTTGAAGAAGTTAACAAGTCACGTAGATTTTTTGACCGTGTGTAGGCTACTCTAGGTGGGTCTGGGAATATCAGTTTAAGGGGTTGGCTTTGTCTGATGATATGATGTTTGCGAAGAATGCCGGTGACGTTAGGAATAGAAGCTGAATGAGTCGGAATTAAGTTGGTTTGCTGAACTAAGTCATATAATAAACTGCGCATCTCCAACCAAAACATTTCACGTTAACCGAACGTTTCGAAGCCGACTCGGCTCCTTCATCAGGGGTGACTGAGGGCAGTAGCTAGCGTCTATTAAGTATGGAGGGGAGGGGGGGGGGTCAAAGGAACGACAGCTGTGACGCAAAAGGCCCGGGGGAGGAGGGTTTAGGCTGTTAGTCACGCTGGTACACAGCAGAGAGGTGGTGAATGGCGACTTTTTTTCGTTGAGTTGAAGGGCGGAATCCCTGGGCATATACTTTGGGCAGGTTTCCTTTTTTGCGGTTTCCCTAGAACTTCGCTCTTCAACTCAACGATAAAAAGTCGCCAGGTTGACTTGCATCAAAATATTGGTGCAGATGCTTTCTTTGGGAGTCACACAAGACGACAGTCGTGGTCGTACTGCGTGGTCGTATATATATCAATCTATCTATATATATATATATATATATATATATATATATATATATATATATATATATATATATATATATATATATATATATATATATATATAATTATATATATATATATATATATTAGCAGATAAGTTAAATGAAATGAGGGGCCCGTTTGACAAACATATGAAGGGAGCTAACAGTCACCGAAACCAAGGTACATAGGGGAATGTTTTTTGTTTTTTATGTGTTGTGCTTATCTGTGGGATATTATAGTACTTAGATTAATAAATCGCTTAAAGAAAATAATTATAAAGATACAGAAACAACAACCATGCCGCCAGTGGGATCCGAACCCACGACCTCCGAATATCGCGTCCGGTGCTCTTACCAACTGAGCTAAGGCGACGGCTGCCCAATCTGCTGCTCTCGTGGGTATTTATGTTCATTTGGGCTAAGCGAACCTTGAGAGTGTTCACCAGCGCCACCCTCGACCATAGCGGCGGACGTAGCACGTCCTGTAATACCGCGAGTGTGACGTGGAACGTCATCTAACGGCGAGGGCGGAAACTGTGCGAGAGCCCTCTTAAGCTACCTATGGCATCAAGACTGCCAGAACCGAGATCTTCGTTAAGCTATTAGCAGATAAGTTAAATGAAATGAGGGGCCCGTTTGACAAATTTATGATGGGAGCTAACAGTCCCCGAAACCAAGGTGCATAGGGGAATGTTTTTTTATGTGTTGTGCTTATCAGTGGGATATTATAGTACATAGATTAATAACTCGCTTAAAGAAAATAATTATAAAGCAACAGAAAAACAACCATGCCGCCGGTGGGATCCGAACCCACGACCTCCAAATATCGCGTCTGGTGCTCTTACCAACTGAGCTACGGCGACGGCTGTCCAATCTGCTGCTCTCTTGGGTGTTTATGTTCATTGGGTGTAAGCGAACCTTGAGAGTGTTCACCAGCGCCACCCTCGACCATAGCGGCGGACGTAGCACGTCCTGTAATACCGCGAGTTTGACGTGCAACATCATCTAACGGCGAGGGCGGAAACTGTGCGAGAGCCCTCTTAAGCTACCTATGACATCAAGACTGCGCCCCTGGTGAGAGGAGCGGGAGTTCGGCTGCCGTTGGTGGCTAGCGCCTCGCCTCGCGACGGCGTGCGATGGGGCCCCGTTTTTACACAGCTGGTGTGACGTCACTCTAGGTCACGTGGTGTGACGTCACGCAGCGATGTCACGCTAAAGGTCAATGGTGCCTACCACCGCCTCGCCACGGAACGGGTTGAAGTGCGACCTAAAGTAGTATTGCTTCGCAATAAAAAGCATTCCCCTATGCACCTTGGTTTCGGTGACTGTTAGCTCCCTTGATAAGTTTGTCAAACGGGCCCCTCATTTCATTTACCTTTTCTGCTAATAGCTTAACGAGGGTCTCGGTTCTGGCAGTCTTGATGCCATAGGTAGCTTAGGAGGGCTCTCGCACAGTTTCCGCCCTCGCCGTTAGATGACGTTCCACGTCACACTCGCGGTATTACAGGACGTGCTACGTCCGCCGCTATGGTCGAGGGTGGCGCTTGTGAACACTCTCAAGGTTCGCTTACACCCAATGAACATAAATACCCACGAGAGCAGCAGATTGGATAGCCGTCGCCGTAGCTCAGTTGGTAAGAGCACCGGACGCGATATTCAGAGGTCGTGGGTTCGGATCCCACCGTCGGCATGGTTGTTTTTTCTGCTGCTTTATAATTATTTTCTTTAAGCGATTTATTATTATATGTACTCTAATATCCCACTGATATGCACAACAAATAAAAAAAACATTCCCCTATGCACCTTGGTTTCGGTGACTGTTAGCTCCCTTCATAAGTTTGTCAAACGGGCCCCTCATTTCATTTAACATATCTGCTAATAGCTTAACGAAGATCTCGCTTCTGGCAGTTTTGATGCCATAGGTAGCTTAAGAGGGCTCTCGTAATGTTTCCGCCCTCGCCGTTAGATGACGTTCCACGTCACACTCGCGGTATAACAGGACGTGCTACGTCCGCCGCTATGGTCGAGGGTGGCGCTGGTGAACACTCTCAAGGTTCGCTTACACCCAATGAACATAAATACCCAAGAGAGCAGCAGATTGGACAGCCGTCGCCGTAGCTCAGTTGGTAAGAGCACCAGACGCGATATTTGGAGGTCGTGGGTTCGGATCCCACCGGCGGCATGGTTGTTTTTCTGTTGCTTTATAATTATTTTCTTTAAGC